>JAPQNM010000047.1:11063089-11065589 GCA_029783475.1 Metacarcinus magister
CTCTCTCTCTCTCTCTCTCTCTCTCTCTCTCTCTCTCTCTCTCTCTCTCTCTCTCTCTCTCTCTCTCTCTCTCTCTCTCTCTCTCTGAATATGACACATCGCTTAACATATTAAATTGTTTATTTGAGACAATTTGCCTCAAAAATACACGTTCATGCCACGCTGCCGAGAGAGAGAGAGAGAGAGAGAGAGAGAGAGAGAGAGAGAGAGAGAGAGAGAGAGAGAGAGAGAGAGAGAGAGAGAGAGAGAGAGAGAGAGAGAGAGAGAGAGAGAGAGATGGTTACTTGGAAAAGGATCAGCGATTAAAAAAAATAATAGTTTCCGGATAACCAAAAAAAACAAAACATTTATTCTGATTCTTTCGGTTCGCTTTTTTCAAACAAATAGTTGAAAAGATTAGTAGGAAAATAAGTGATTCTCTCTCTTTCTCTCTCTTTCTCTCTCTCTCTCTCTCTCTCTCTCTCTCTCTCTCTCTCTCTCTCTCTCTCTCTCTCTCTCTCTCTCTCTCTCTCTCTCTCTCTCTCTCTCTATTTATATACGTAAAATTTTGTCTTGAGAAAATGCCACGCGGTACAATTTATTGCCTTAAGGTCTGCACGCATAATGAAGGTAAATATAACACAGCATAATAGTCTTTCTTCCTCATTTTTGCACACACACAGGCAGCCTCAGGGCATTATTTACATCACTTTATACTGCACACTATACACTCGCTTGACGACATAGGAGCGAGAGAGCGAGCGAGAGAGAGAGAGAGAGAGAGAGAGAGAGAGAGAGAGAGAGAGAGAGAGAGTGAGTGAGATGAGTGAGTGAGTGAGTGAGTGAGAGTGTGTGTGAGTGAGTGAGTGAGTGAGTGAGTGCCAACGAGATGCAGAGACAAGATGTGATTACTTAAATGAAGTGAAGGAAATAGAATAAGGAGAGAAGGGAGGAAGAATTTTTTTACTTTAGCAGCCAATCCAATGATGATGATGATGATGATGATGATGATGATAATGAGTAGTGAGTATGCCTGAAGAACAATACACAATTTATTTTTTCATTTCATTTAGGTTGAGAAGTACTGA
Source organism: Metacarcinus magister (assembly GCA_029783475.1). NCBI lineage: Eukaryota > Metazoa > Arthropoda > Malacostraca > Decapoda > Cancridae > Metacarcinus > Metacarcinus magister. The sequence goes on from JAPQNM010000047.1 coordinate 11,064,157, forward strand.
ATAAACTTCTCATAATGTAATTCAACGTCCCTTACCTATACCTTTTTTTTCATATATTCTTGTTTCCCACATTATATACACCATTACCCTTCCATTAACCCAGAGAGCAATTCCTGTCTAGTTTAATATATATGGAGAAAGCTACGGTGGTAATATTAACATAACTATATAAAGAATACAAGTAAGAGTGTACTCCCACACAGCAGAACATAATGATGATAATAATAATCCCTTTAAATTAATACAAAAACATAATAGGATTTGTGTTTTAAGTAGTAAGGAAAAATTACGATTCTGTGTAATGAATAAAGTTATAGTGAGGTAGAAATAAAAAACAATTTAATATAGTAAATATCTCTCTCTCTCTCTCTCTCTCTCTCTCTCTCTCTCTCTCTCTCTCTCTCTCTCTCTCTCTCTCTCTCTCTCTCTCTCTCTCTCTCTCTCTCTCTCTCTCTCTCTCTCTCTCTGTTGTTCTTAAAAATAAAAAGAAAGAATCACAGCGTACACAGCTCCGTTTTAAAGAGACAATGTCATTCTAAAAGCTCACCTCAAATACTATGTTATAAGTGGATCAGAAAGTAAACCAGAGGAATAAAATAAAGCTTTGATAAACATTTGAAAAGCTGTGTTGTAGGCTGACCCGCTCCGCTCTCAACCTTCATTTTACTTTAAATACAGCGGCAAAGAGAGAGAGAGAGAGAGAGAGAGAGAGAGAGAGAGAGAGAGAGAGAGAGAGAGAGAGAGAGAGAGAGATGCAGTGAACGTCCTATATTATGTAAGATTTCAGGTTCTAAATAGACACAGGTACAGGTAGAGGTCAGGAGAGGTCGTGGTGGCGAAATGGTTGGCACACTTGTCTGTCTACACCTTGAAGCCCCCTTCGTACCCCTTCCTGCGTTGGAATACACGTAACATCCACCAGACCATCCACGATTCCAATTCTGATAGCACGTTGCAACATTCAAAAGACAGAAAAATGTTACAAAAAAAAAAGAGAAATTCAGGTATACCAATTTTACTATTTTTTTTAAAGTTAACATTTAAGATCACATGAGAGAGAAGAAAAAATACTTCTATAGGATGACTGTTGGCAGAAAAAAAATGTTACAAGAAAGAGAAATTTAGATATAACATTTTATTTTTTCATTTGTTTAAAGTTAACATTCAAGATCGCATGAGAGAGAAGAAGAAGAAGAAAGAAAAAAAAGTTATGTCTAAGAGATGACTGTTGACAGAAAATCCTTGCAGCAAAGTTGGGTCGTGTCCTTTATGGCAACAGTGTCCTTGAAAACGTTAGGAAATACATGAATCCCTTGGTAACGTTTTCCAACTAAATATTACGAGGGTTGGTTTCACCTCACTGGTTCTCATGCATCAGGTGTTCCATGCACTCCCCCCCCCCTTCCCCTCCTCCTCCCCCTCCCCCTGGCTGC
>JAPQNM010000047.1:11070589-11075589 GCA_029783475.1 Metacarcinus magister
AATCAAATACAAACAAATAATTACAATCTAACGCATCCTTTCGTGTTCGTAGGATCTATTGCAACACGTGTAAGGACTCCAAGAACATCCTTACGACCAATATCCTTTGAATTCCTTCTCTTTTATCATCCCTCAGTAGGATATTGTAGGATAACAAGCGTAGGACTTAACTAAAGACTCATGACACATCTTCAATGGCGCTGTAGGACTCCAAACACATCCTTAACACCACTTACAAGACCACTGTAGGACACAAGGACTTTCAAAACTACCTTAGGACTCATAAAACATCCTTCTAATGACCTTGCGCCTCTGAAACATCCTTAAAAACACATAACTAACGGCAAAAAAATACATCCTAGGACTCATAAAGGATTCAAGGACTCCACTGTAGGATATTTAAGGATTACTCACCTGCAGGATGCCGTACTTGAGCTCCACCTCGAGGAATGTGTAATCCTTGGCGAGGCTGGTGCCCTTCTCCTTCTCCTTGTCGTCTGCGGGGGTGATGATGTTACTGAGGGACGCCATGATGGGCTCCGAGTAGAAGGAGAGGGTTTCCGGGGTGTCCTCAGGGCCTGCCACCACCTGCACGGACCGGCAGAAGGAAGGAAGGAGGCGTTAAGGATGGCGTCAAGGGAAGCTTCAGTGAGGTGGAAGGTGATGGGTGTGAGGCTTAATGAGGTTAGGAGCGGTAATAGTAGTGTTAGGGGTATGATTAGTGAGTTAGAGGCAGACTTGGTGGGTTTATAGGTAGGCTTAGTGAGTTGAAGGTAGGCCTAAAGTGGTGTTGAAGAGTTACGGTAAGGCTGTGGAGGACTAAAGTTCGGTCTTACCACTCTAAAGGCACAGCACTGGGTTTAAAAGGGACAGTAAGGGTGAGTACAGAGGGAAGGGCGGCACAGGTGTAGGATGGCAGACTATAACATGTCATTATTAACATTGATTATTATATTGTGCAAGTAAAGTGTAAGGAATTCATAACGACGTGATCCGATTCTCCGTGTAAGGCTCCGTAATGGAATACGAAACAGAGTTGTAGTGACGAGAGTCTCTTGTGGGATGAAGTTTAATAAGACTCTTGAAACGAGGGAATGTCTCTTGAAGGAATGTAAGAGGTGCAGTGAGTCTGATACAGTTGTGATGCGACTCGTTGTGGCCAAAGTTTGAAAGACTATTACGCAAGATTTGTGTCGCCGTGTTTGTGGTGAGCATGTAGTCCCTGAAAGTTGTTTTTTTATATATAAACTTTTGTTCCTCTTAGCTTGGTTCCACTGCGGAGAACTCTTCATTAAATTGCTCCATCATCATCTTTTCTTACATGTTCGTTGGCTCACCACACAACACTTATGACGCTGTGCCGGTGTTTCGGTGAAGTCCTGCGTGTGAGGCACTTCCCGCACCGCCACAAACACCATCCAAACACTGGTCTTAACACAAACTTTGAAGGTGTAACATGCACTACAAGGTCTCTCCTAATGACCAAATGAGATGTTAGACTTAATTATACACACACACACACACACACACACACACACACACACACACACACACACACACACACACACACACACACACACACACACACACACACCCACACACACACACACACTGTACGTTAAATTTCAAATAACAACAATAACGATCAGATACATATAAGCTAAATTTTGACAAATCACAAACTCCACACAGAATTATAAAAATAAATAAATAAAAAAAATCCCGTAGTGTATCACCTCAAGCATCATGTATCGAGGATTGAATATTGAACCTTCGAACCTCATCTTATCCCTCGCTTAGCAACGTTCACACTGAGGACCACCAGCGGGCAGGCGCCCCAACCTTCCCACGCCTTCAGGAACTGTTCAACATGGTACGGTATGAAAGGCATCCTACCACATCTCACCCATATTAATTTTTTCCTATAACCTCCAGCTACATGAGCAGCGGCGTGTGGTGTGGCGTGTGTGGCGTGTGGCGTGGCGTGGTGTGTGGCGTGTGGTGTGTGGTGTGTGGCGTGTGGCGTGTGGTGTGTGGTGTGTAGCGTGTGGTGTGTGTGGCGTGGCGTGGCGTGTGGCATGTGGGCGTCAAAGCGGCGGCCACACGGTGAAAGCTGCAGCTAATGGATGGCATGACGACCACTCCACACCACTCAGCGGCTGGCGGGATGGGAGCCTCGACAGCCCCTCACCCTCAACAGCCGTCCTTACTCAAGAGCCTCTCACCTTAAGGGCCTGTGTTAAGTAGTCTGCCTCACCCTAAAGCCAGCCCTAAAAGCCTCCCTCACCCCTTAGTAGGCCTCAGTAGTTTCACTCAACCTAACCTAACATTCAATAGCCTCACTCACCCTCATGTCGGCCTCTCCATCACCCTCAGTAGTCTTCATCAGCCTAAAGTAGTAGTCTCCCTCAGGACAAACCTAACACCAGCCTCCTAACTCCCTCCCCTTCACCCTCAGTGCCTCTGTCAGCCTCGTCTCACCTGCAGGAGCCGCGGGTGTCGGTGTCGTTCCAGTTGTCGGATGCCGTGACGCAGCAGCTCCGTCACCACCTCGCGGCGCCGTGGCTTGTGCAGCTTCTCAGCGGTCTTCTTCTCAAACACGAACACTGACACCTCCTGCGGACACAAGGAAGAAAAGGTTACAATGTAGGACGGGCGGGGCGGGCTGAGGTAAACAGGGCGGGGCAAGGTGGACGGGGGTGGGTGAGGCGGGGCACACCAGATGAATGTATAGTGTGTAGATAAATGAATAGATAAATATACATGTAAAAATAAAAAGTCGATGTATAGATATTCAACAGGGAAGGTAAGTATATCAATTTATATAATGTAAAAGGAACCACAAAAAAAGTATATCTATGTATATAAATGTTGAAAGATATATACTAGGTGTGTGTTGTGTGTGTGGGGGGGGTGGGGGGGGCAGGGGAGGATGATAGATAGATACATATATTAATACAGACAGACAATAGACATATAGATGACTCAATACCTGGCCAGCAATAGTGTCCCTCCTTCCCTCCCTCCCTCCCTCCTTCCCTCACTCACTCACTCACTCCCTCACTCACTCACTCACTCACTCACTCACTCCATTCACCTCTCCGCCATTCAAACTTATCAAAAGGGAAGAACATTACATCAATTCAATAACGAAGCCGAATTATTATCCTCCTCCTCCTCCTCCTCCTCCTCCTCCTCCTCCTCCTCCTCCTCCCTTTATGAAATGTATCCACGAGAAGCGCACATTATTCCATCCACTTCCCTGTAACCCGCACGTCCCGCCATCCACTTGTTGAAAAAGGAATGAAAAAGAAACTACACGAATCCAACCAGAAAATATGATTCGTTGGAAATTACTCGAAGAATCTTGTGGTACGCGTCGTAATACTCTCCTAAGAATATGAATTTTTTTTTTTATTCTCTCTCTCTCTCTCTCTCTCTCTCTCTCTCTCTCTCTCTCTCTCTCTCTCTCTCTCTCTCTCTCTCTCTCTCTCTCTCTCTCTCTCTCTCTCTCTCTCTCTCTCTCTCTCTCTCTCTCTTATTACTTCATTTTCACCTCGATTCTAGGAAGTTAAAAAAATAATAACAGAGTGATTTAATTAATAGTATATAGTTGAATGTTTAAATAAATACCTTTTTAGTATCTATCTTATAATGTCAAAACCTGTGCGATTTCTCTATTAATTACTCTATATTCCTACACTGACTCCTATCATGCTCTTAATTAACGTGTTTCTTCTTCTTCTTCAATAAACGATGGTGGGATAAACTTCTTTCTATGACCTTATACTATTCACAATAACCGATTTAATAGAAAAGATTCCGGGATAGCTTGTCTCTAGGGCTACATCTTACTCTAAATATTCCTTCTACAGTAAACACAGAGAAACAAAAAGATTCTAGCTAGCGGCACATTCAATTGTACCTTCTTCAATAAACAGAGTGATGGCTAACCTTCTCTCTATAGCCACATCACCTTCACTATAACGGTATATTCCCTAACACAAACACCCAACATCGGACACACCTTGACTAATGCATTGAGCACAGAGAGAGAAGAGCATCGCGGCAGCTGTGCTTAACATACATCGTGGTGAAGGAGCTCAAATAACACCAAGGGAATAAAGCTTACGTGAGATGAATATAGTAATACCATACGAGTAGAAGATGAAGACGCCAGTGTAAAGAGGAAGTGTGGGTACAAAGAGGTAGGTTTGCATTGCCAGGATCCATGGTAGAGGTTACACTTCACTAAGGTTATCAAGTTAGTGTGAAGGGTAATGGAAGGTGGTTATGACAGGTGATTCCGTTGTCATTACATAGGATTGAGTAGTTATATATATACTCAGAGAATACTACTACTACTACTAATACTACTACTACTACCACCACCACCACCACCACCGCCTCCTCCTCCTCCTCCTCCATAACAATAATAATAATAACATTTTCCCCAGGAGTGTTGGGTGGGTGGGGAGGAGTATTTTATTGTGCTCTCCATTATCTAATATAAGCAGTTTGTGTCTGTTGATGTTTTTAATCCTCTGTAATGTTCTTCTTATTTTCCTTCCCCCTTCTTCTTCTTCTCCTTCTTCTTATATTTCTTCTTCTCCTACTACTTCATTTTCCTCCTCCTCATCCTTCTCTTCCTCCTCCTCCTTCTCTTCCTCCTCCTCCTATTCCTTGTCGTCATCTTCACCACCACCTCCACTTGAAGCAACAAAATTACGTTATACAAAGTGGTGGTGATCGATGGCGTCCAATCATCACACGTTCTCGATGCTATTGTTACTGTGATGACGATAATAATAATAATAATAATAATAATAATAATAATAATAATAATAATAATAATAATAATAATAATAATAATAATGATAACAGTTACACTAAAGATGCAAATACTAATGGTATGACTATCAGTACAGTACCTGGGTATTCAATAATCAAGATACTACTAAGAATAAACTCAAAAGATAATAACATTTACTCTGTGCTAA
>JAPQNM010000047.1:11090589-11098089 GCA_029783475.1 Metacarcinus magister
TGATATACTCATAGTAGAAAATGACGTTTTGCAAAAAATCAATAAGATGAAAACAAACAAAACCCCTGGACCAGATAAAATTTCCCCAAGAATCTTGAAAGAGGTCAAGCACCAGATCAGTAAACCGCTTACAATCTTATTCAATAAATCCTTAAGAGATGGTAAAGTTCCATCAGATTGGAAACGTGCAAATGTAACACCAATCTTCAAAAAGGGGGACAAGTCACAACCCGGAAATTATAGGCCAATCAGTCTGACATCAGTTGTATGTAAATTAATGGAGACAATCATTCGTGACAATGTGGTGAAATTCCTTGAAGACAACGATATAATAAAACCATCACAACATGGTTTTCGTAATAAACGTTCATGCTTAACTAACTTATTAGACTTCTTCCACAATGTTTTTGACGCGTACGATGAAAGCAGAGCAGTAGATGTCATATATCTGGATTTTCAAAAGGCTTTTGATAAAGTACCTCATCAACGATTGCTTAATAAACTAATGACTCATGGTATCTCTGGTAGCATTTACAATTGGCTTCTGGACTGGCTCTCTGAACGTAAGCAGAGAGTAGTCTTAAACGGTGTCTCCTCTCAATGGTTAAACGTTAAAAGTGGCGTACCACAAGGCTCAGTGCTTGGTCCTGTCTTATTTTTGATATATGTTAATGACATAGATGATGGGATCACTTGCAAAATATCGAAATTCGCTGACGATACGAAAATTCTCAGCAAAGTAACTACGACAATTGACAGAGAAGTCTTACAATCAGACCTAGATCGACTAACGTCTTGGGCCAATAAATGGCAAATGAAATTTAACGTTGAAAAATGCAAGGTACTACACATCGGAAGAAATAATGATCACGTTCAGTACTCAATGAATGGTAAATCACTTTCTACAGTAAATAAAGAAAAAGATCTGGGAATCACAATATCAAACGATTTAAAACCCAGTCAACATTGTTCAGAGGTAGTTAAAACTGCTAACAGATTGGTCGGCTTTATTGGGCGTACTTTCGAAAATAAATCAGAAAAAGTCATATTAAAACTGCATAATTCACTAGTACGACCCCATCTTGAGTATTGCGTACAGTTTTGGTCCCCATATTACAGAAAGGACATTGACAAACTGGAAAGAGTCCAGCGAAGAATAACAAAAATGATTCCAAGGCTGAAAAATAAACCTTATGAAGAAAGACTTAAAGAACTAAACTTATTCAGCCTAGAAAAACGAAGGATGCGAGGGGATTTAATTGAAATGTTCAAGATAATCAAAGGATTCGATAATATCAATGTAGAAGATTACATTACTTTTGATCGATCAAATATAACAAGACGACGTCATTCTTTTAAGATTACTGGTAAAAGATTCACATCAAACGAAGCCAAGCACTTCTTTTTCAATCGGATCGTTAACGTTTGGAACTCCCTGCCCGCCAATATCGTCGACAGTAAAACAATTACTACGTTCAAAAATAGACTTGACAAATATTTAGAAGCCAATCCACAACTAAAATACTATCCGTTAACGTAGCAAACTTTGAGTAAGTTCATCCTGATGTACCTAATTTACGAAATGTCGATTCAAAAGACGTCGCTAGTGGCCTGACATCGCTTGCCAGGAAGTAGTGGTAGCAGTAGTGGTAGTGACAGTATGGTCTTGGTTGGCCTTCCTTTCCCTGCCAGCCATGGCTGGGGAGAGAAGCCTTCACCCTTACTATCCTGTATCCTACACTCTAGAGTAGATAGTGTAGTCTCACAAACAGCCTCGTAAGGGCCAGCAGGCCTGTTGTTGTTTGTTCTTCCTATGTGTTCCTATGTGTTCCTCCTCCTCCTCCTCCTCCTCACATGTGCTTGAACTAGGGACGCGTATAGTGAGGTGGAATATAACACCAGATGAAGACTGTACAGTTAGAGTTAGAGTTGTATTCATTGATTATTCTCTATATGGTGATGTGGAATCGAATAAAATACATGACGTTTAGGAATATGAAATGGAACAGAATCAAAAAAAAATATATATAACTATAATACCTGAAGTAACTCAAAACTTTCTTATGGCACCAAGTTATAAATAGTAACAAAATACAGTACATGCCAAGAACATATATCGTACTCGATCTGCTGCTGACAAGACATCGATATTAAACATGTCTGGTAAGTTAGTATATCCTTCAACTGGAGTGACCAAGTTGTGTTAGAATTTAAGTTTACGTTGATAGATACACATGAATACCTAGGAACTGGGGACATAAACCATTGCAAAGAGGCGATGAATTTCTGGAAAGGAGATTACTTAAAGAGTGAAAATCCAACATAATATAAACATAACAAACATATTTCGAAAGATCTATATACAAAGCACAAAAGGAAATCAGAAATAGAGTATGCATATCAGACAGTCATTTTTAGAATACAGCGCAGTACTCACACAAATGGAGACTTCTGATGAGCAAAACATACAACAATGAGAGGAGATGAAGAGATAAGGTATGTGAGGGACGAAGGATAGAAAAAAATATTATGAATGAAGCAATCCATCTTTCGTTGCATGAGCAGATGACTCGAAATAAAAAGTTAAATACAGAAGATATGAGATGAAGGGAAGAGATACAGTTACAGCGAGGAAATTAGTGAGGTGTTTTTTATTTTTTACAAGAAATTAGTGTTTGTGATTACTGTACATGATATAAACTGAGATAACACTTTTCCCCTTAACGTGCTGCAGTAGGGAAGAATGTAAGGGGGAAAAATATGGAAACACTAGATACGAGGCAAGTAAAGACCTTTGATGAGACGACGTTGTTGTTAGAAGCTTGAAAAGTCTACAAAAGAGCTGAGTATACACACCATAAAATATAAACATCTTTCACAAATTCGTTGCATCAAGGAATATCCATAACAGTACTGTACCTGTCTTAAGAAATAAAAAAAATAAAAAAACAGAAAGACCATTAACGGATCATATATAAATTTAAAGGGAATCAATTAGCAAAAGGAAAGTTTAATATCTCAAAAAAAACATACTAGGTACAAGAGAGAAAATATAAGTGTTGTGAGCTGGAAATTCATCTGTTACAGCCTCGCACTAAGTTTCTACTGGAGAGTCTCAGACATAGCATAGGAAAGCTGGGATGATTACGCCTATCCGGGCTTCAAGGAGGCTTTGCAGCGTCACCCAAGAGATTAGTGTACAAACTGAGGCACTGAGAAGGAGTTACGGGACACCTCTGCTGGACGTGTTAGAAGGCCCTTATTAACAGAAGGGATAACACACTAATACTAAGGTGTGACGTACGCTAGCTAAGCCTCTATACTCACACTCACCCCACTTATGTTTCCTGTCTATATAGATGATGGATCGGATATCAAACCAAACTGTTACGCGAATATGTTATGCTGACACTCCTGATATCTGAGACGGAAGAAAAATGGAGTTTCTTGAATGGAAGCTGCAAGAAGATATAGATGCGATGTTTCGATGGTGTCAGGCGTGGAATGAAAGTGAGGCTGGAAAAATGCATCTCAATAAAATTTATGGGAAAAACTGAATGAATGCCAAAATGGAATACAAGATACGAAGGCCTTTAAAAAAAATCTTAAAAATGTAAAAAAAATCGTGGAACAGCAATTAACCGAACGCTTTTTTTTTGTACGTAATAAAACAAATATAACGTACAAACAGCTGGATGACGACATTAATTGCATCATTACATCATTAGTTACATCATTACATCATTAATAACATCATTACATCATTACATCATTACGTAAGTCAAAAGACAAACGCTCTAATATTATGTTTTTGCTTTGTTTCTCACCCTTGAAAAAGATCAAAAAATAATAATAATAATAATAATAATAAAAAATAAAAACCAGACACAAGGTTTAGTTTAACGAAGCTCAAATAATGAAATTAACGACATCCTCCCTCTCAAAGGACCCCCCTCCCCCTCCCCCTCCCCCTCCCCCCCCTCCCCCCTCCCCCTCCCCCCCTCCCCCTCTCCACCAACTCTCGAGAGCATCACTAATCTCACCTTCACCAAGAATAAAATTAATTAACCTGTGCAAGGAGCTTAATTAACGGACTCTCACCTGTCCCCACCAGCCCTCACTCACTCAAGGCAGGAGCCAATCAGAGCACGTCTTCACCCCGTCACTCTCTTCTGATTGGTTGTTGCCCACAGAGTAACACTTCCTGCGACGATGTATTTCTTATTCATGTGAGGATCAGTTATGTAAGGGAGAGGTTTTTTTTTTCTCTCTCTCTCTCTCTCTCTCTCTCTCTCTCTCTCTCTCTCTCTCTCTCTCTCTCTCTCTCTCTCTCTCTCTCTCTCTCTCTCTCTCTCTCTCTCTCTTATATACACATAATTGTTACTATTAAGACGTCAGTTAGCTTGATATATTTCATCATTAATTTTCAGATCACTATTTTAATCTCTTTCACAACATGTAATTCCCAGGCAATCATCATCACCATCACCATCACCATCACCATCACCATCACCATCACCATCACCATCATCATCATCATATAACTACATGCTTGATCAATGCTGCCATCACAGAGAATTACATTACAACGCTCTAATTAAACTTCAATTGCATTACCAAGTCTTGAAGCAATTACAAAGTGCAGGAAAACGAGGATAACATAACCACCACAATGAAGGTCATCTCCTCCTCTTCTTCCTCTTCTTCCTTCTCCTCCTCTTCCTCCTCCAGCAGGATAAATGAGGCAGTGAGGGAGGACGTGTGAGGAAGGACCATCATCAACCTAGCTTGTCACAGCACTGCCTCGCCACTGTCATATGATCTACACTTATGAGGAACACCGCGCTGTACTTGGCGCACTGATGTTGTTGTGAGCCAAATTGCACCCTATATTGACTAGTGGAGATTGTCTTTGTGTTTGTATGTTAGTGAAGAAATCGACGAAAGGAGGGAGGGAGAGAGAGTGGTAGGGAAGGAGAGAGAAAGGGAAGGAAGGAAAGAAGGAAGGAAAAGAGGGAGAGAGGTAGGGAGAGGTAGGGAGGGAGAGAGGAAGGGAAAGCACCAGTACATATAACAAAGGTTTGATGTGTGAGCGTAGGTGGTGAGGGAAAAAAGGGAGTAGAAGGAAGGAGAGAGAATGGAAGGAGGAAAGGAAGATAAAGGGAATGAAAGAAAGGGAGAGAAGAAAGGAAGCAACTGCATTTACTAAGAGAAAGTTAAGGTTTGTGGACGTAGTGTTGCAGTGAGTGAGTGAGTGAGTGAAGTAGAGTCGGAGTGGAGGGTGGGTGGAGGGCAGGGTGGAGGGCAGGGTGGAGGGCAGGGTGGAGGGCAGGGTGGAGGGCAGGGTGGAGGGCAGGGTGGATGGAATGAGGACTGGGAAACCTGTGAAGGGCGTTAGCTTGTTATTGTTTCCCTTTATTCCTTCACACAGGTAATTATCAGACGCTAAATAGGGGTGCAAGTCCCACTAAAACACAACCCTCGCTCATGATTCACTCCCATAAAGCTTCCTGTGACGGATAACACAATACTGAAAAACATATAATATTTACCAATACATGTTTTCCTGCATAACACTCGCTACATACATTTATTTATTCATTTATTTATTTGTCAGTGGTAATAACGACAATTTTTATGCCTGGCTCTGTTGAAATTTACATTATATCATTCAGAAAATAGACATATGTATACAAACATTACGTCATAAGTTAGTGCCGGAAAAATACATAAAAATTGATTAGTTATAAAAAAAATTTTAAAAAACGCTGTCCAACAATATAATGAGTGATGTAATATATTCTTTCTTCTTCTTTTCTTACTATTATTCCTCTCCCTTCCATCCTTTCGTCATTCTTCATTCCTCCTACTGGCTTTTACTTGTTATTCAATTTTCTATCTCTTTCTCTCCTCCTCCTCTTTCTCCTCCTCCTCCTCCTCCTCCTACTCTTCCTCCTCCTCCTCCTCCTCCTCCTCCCCCTCCTCCTCCCACCCTTGCCTTGAGACCGTCTCCTCGAAATGAAAGAAAAATACAACTTGAGAATTAAAAGAGAGAAAGAAAACAACAGGAATCAAAGTAAAGACAACTTCAAGTGTTAGAGTGAGGAGGCGAAGGTGAGAGTCAAGCAAACAACCTCACCTCACCCCTCCTCACCCCACCTCACCCCACCTCACCCCACCTCACCCCACCTCACCCCTCCTCACCCCACCTCACCCCTCCTCACCCCACCTCACCCCACCTTACCCCACCTCACCCCACCTCACCCCACCTCACCCCTCCTCACCCCACCTCACCCCTACTCAACTTTTTTCACCCCTTCTCTCCCCTGCTTTCAAGAGGAAATGTGAGTACTCGTTTTCCTCTCCACGGCAACAATGGGAAACTAAGAGGAGGAATAGAGGAAGAGGAAGAGGAAGAAGAAGAAGAAGAAGAAGAAGAAGAAGAAGAAGAAGAAGAAGAAGAGAAAGAAGAAGAAGAAGAAGAAGAAGAAGAAAAAAAAGCTAAAAAGGAAAAAGAAGAAAGAGAAGGAAGAGGAGGAAGACAAGGAGAAAGAAAGAGGAGGAGGCAATCATTTGGAAAAGCGATGGAGTGAATAGGTTGGAAAGTGTGTGACTGTGATTAAGGCATGAGAGAGAGAGAGAGAGAGAGAGAGAGAGAGAGAGAGAGAGAGAGAGAGAGAGAGAGAGAGAGAGAGAGAATGGGAAAATAAGACAAATTCAGCTCACACACACACACACACACACACACACACCACACACACACACACACACACACACACACACACACACATAAAAGAGGCAGGAGGGAGAAACCCCAAGAGCCAATTAGCAAGCCCAAGGGAGCGTGGAATCTAATATTACCCAAGAAGTTCCTATATATAGACGAATAAATAGATATATAGATAGAAGGAGAGTTGATGAAGGGACAGGTGGAAGAATTGATGAATGGATGAATGGATGGATGGATGGATGGTTAAATAGATAGATAGATAGATAGACACATACATACATACATACAAAATCTAAAATATATTATCTCTAACCCAAGAAGAAAAAAACTTTAGGCTAGAGAAATAAAAATCCTAGAAGTTCAAATTTATCCTCGAGGTTCCTTTAGCCAGTGCTGTACTCGGCTCACCTACGGCCTCCACTCAGCGCATGTTTGTATCTTTCAGTGGTTGTCTAGAAAACCATTAGTCGTATCGAAATGCCAAAACCACTATAGATAAAGCTACAAATTATACGTTTTCATTTATAAGTAATATTTAAAAATTATTGTGGGAGATTTTTTTGAGTTTCTGTGAGTTCATTTTTGCGGCTTGACTTTTGGTTTGAAATTGTAATAAGTAGACAATCTTTTCTCATGCGATTTATCTTTTTTTTTATCATTATTATACCAAACTTTGAGAGAAATATTTATGAATAGATTTTGCTGCACCAGAACAATTGTGTGGAAGAAAGTCTAAGTCAAGCGTACTTCAATTTCTTCGTATTACAGAC
>JAPQNM010000047.1:11105589-11108089 GCA_029783475.1 Metacarcinus magister
CGTGTTCGAGTAGAGGAGGGACAGGAGAGGGAAGGGGCAGGGGTGAGAGGTAGGGTAATGCAAAGAGGACAACCCCAACTACCACTATTACTACCACTATACCATACTACAACCACCATTACCACTACAGCAGATACTAACAATATCATAAAAACTAGCATTACCACAAATACTACAAATACTACTACTATTTCTACTACTTCTACTACTACAATTGTTACTACTACTACTACTACTACTACTATTATTTCTACTACAAATACTACTACTACTACTACTACTACTACTACTACTACTACTACTACTGCTGCTGCTGCTGCTGCCACAACTACAACTACTGGAACATTTCGTATACAAACACCTAAATATATATAACAATATTCACATACACATCGAATTCAACTTTCCATGATGACATTTCTTACTATGAGTGTGTGTGTGTGTGTGTGTGTGTGTGTGTGTGTGTGTGTGTGTGTGTGTGTGTGTGTGTGTGTGTGTGTGTGTGTGTGTGTGTGTGTGTGTGTACGTGTGTGTGTGTGTGGCTGCAATATGAAAGAGAGATCAACAAGTGTGACAGACTCATGTGCACCACTCACAGTCTACACCACACACACACACACCCACCTTCCCGTCCATTACAGGTGACGTCCAGGTAGTGTTGGCCGGGTAAAGGGTTCTTACACCTGAAGAGGCAGCTAGAGTTTATAAATCTACCTTTAAAGTGTTAAAAAAAATATCACAAAACTGAAGAGAAAGAGAAAGAGAGAGAGAGAGAGAGAGAGAGAGAGAGAGAGAGAGAGAGAGAGAGAGAGAGAGAGAGAGAGAGAGAGAGAGAGAGAGAGAGATAGCGAGAGAATTTTTACCTGGCTCACCTGTATGTAATGACCACTAACTGACAGCTTTCGAACAATAAACTACTCTATTTGTTTACTCTCTCTCTCTCTCTCTCTCTCTCTCTCTCTCTCTCTCTCTCTCTCTCTCTCTCTCTCTCTCTCTCTCTCTCTCTCTCTCTCTCTCTCTCTCTCTCTCTCTCTCTCTCCTAATTAAAATCTTGAATATTCATAACCATATCCATCCTGCTCTTTCATTTGTTATTTTTTCAGCTTCAATTTCATAATTTCGAAGAGAGAGAGAGAGAGAGAGAGAGAGAGAGAGAGAGAGAGAGAGAGAGAGAGAGAGAGAGAGAGAGAGAGAGAGAGAGAGAGAGAGAGAGAGAGAGAGAGAGAGAGAGAGAGAGAGAGTAGTTATTTTCCTCTCCCTCCATCACACTACCAAAGTTCAACAACTCTCAAACTTCAGGTTCGTTTTATTTTACCGAGTCGAGAGTAGTTTTCGCGAGCCATGGAATAAATTTTCTGCGACGTAGGAGAAAAAAGTAGGTCCGTGGGATGCAGGAGGAGGAGGAAGAGGAGGAGGAGGAGGAGGAGGAGGAGGAGGAGGAGGAGGAGGAGGAGGAGGAGGAGGAGGAGGAGGAGGAGGAGGAGGAGGAGGAGAAGAAGGAGGACGAGGACGAGGACGAGGAGAAGAAGAAGAAAGAGGAGGAAGAAGGGCAAGTAAAAGTGGAGGTAGGCAAGATGTAAATAGAGCAGATGGAAAAAGGAGGAGGAGGAACAAGACGACGACGACAAGAAAGATAAGAGAACGTTTAAAAATGGAAAGAAAAGAACGACGACCAAAAGGAATAAGAAGGAGGAGGAGGAGGAAGAAGAAAAGAGATGGACCAGCAAAGAAAGATGATAAGAAAAAAGGAGGAGGAGGAGGAGGAGGAAGAGAAGGAAGATGAATACAAAGGAACATAAAGGAAGAACAAACAGCAGCAAGACTGTTTGAAATAACCTACATTATCTAATCTGAAGTAAGAGGACAAGACAGTAAAGACGAAGGCTCCTCCCCACCCCCCGCTCTGCTCTCTCCAGGGGGGGGTGACAGCATCGTTGATAGTGTCGGTTTAGTATCCTTCCCTACAGATTGAAACGCATCATCCTGTTCAGCAGTCAGAGTATCGTCCTATAATGCAGGAGTCATTATGAAAGGGCGTTGTTAGGGATGTGAAGCCTCTCCAATATTTTCATGACCCACATGGAAAATATCTTACAAATATCTCAGTCACGAGTGAGACTTTTAAAACCAGACGCTTAATAGCTATTTTCCTTGCGATTTTGTCCCATAAAAAGGAGTTGACGTAGTAATGTTACGAGAAAATGAACATAAACTAGATGACATGAAGAATAGAGATGAAACAATCGTCACAGGCACGGAAGGGACGGTCACCTCAAACTGACAACTGCTTCCAAGGCTTGTTGTGTAACGGGCCCCAAAGATGCTACGGAACGGAACGGAACCTGATCTGCGGTCGTAACGTCTATGGTGCCCTTAATGGTCGCCACACCACAGACCCAGCTAACAGGGTCAAGCTAACCATGACCTTGAAACTATTACCATTATCACAGTTACAAATCATCGACCTTCAATTTAATCCACCTCTGCTGGTGCCCCGTGC
>JAPQNM010000047.1:11110589-11130589 GCA_029783475.1 Metacarcinus magister
AACAACAAAGAACGAACGGATCGAATAGGAAAAAAATTGAGTAATGACAGACATACGACACACGACCATGACGAACAGAGGGAGAGAAGAGAGAGAGTGAAAAAAAAAAGAGAAAGAAAAGAGGGAAAAAGAAAGGGATAGAAGAGAGAGAAAGTCTGCTGCCACTCAGTCATGCTTCTGCTGCTCTCAACAACTCACATACAACTAAACAAACCAATAAAAACAGCAATTACTTCCTTCCTACAACGCTTCCAGACCACAATGATGTATAAAGAATGACGAGAAGAAAAGATCAATTCTGCAAACCATCATAACAGCGACAAGTCCTTCACAACGCCTCACCCTTCCCCTTCCCCTTCCCCCAACCCTTCACAACGCCTCCCCCTTCCCCTTTCCTTCCCTCCAACCCTTCACAACGCCTCATCTTTCCCCTCCCCTTCCCCCAGCCTTTCACAACGCCTCCCCTTCCCCTTCCCTTCCCCCCAACACTTCACAACGCCTCACCTTTCCCCTCCCCTTCCCCCAGCCTTTCACAACGCCTCCCCTTCCCCTCCCCTTCCCCCAGCCCTTCTCCTATGATTGCCTCCCAACCCACCTGCTCCTCCGAAGACTGATTGCCGTCACACCTGCACGATTTATGGCGCCCTGACCTGCTGCACCTGTTTATTCGTGAGTCATGACCTGCACGAGACGAACAGACAGACAGACAGACAGACAGGAAGACAGTGACGAGAGATCCTTTTGACGCCATGAAAACTCAACATAAAAAGAGACAGAAAAGGACCAAACATGAAAAATATATTAAAAAAAAATATGTTGAAGAAATGGGAGAGAAATGGGAGAGAGAGAGAGAGAGAGAGAGAGAGAGAGAGAGAGAGAGAGAGAGAGAGAGAGAGAGAGAGAGAGAGAGAGAGAGAGAGAGAGAGAGAGGAATCCCTAATGAAGGTGACGAGGATAAACTTCTCAATCAACAAACACTGATAACACAACATAACACTCACTTCTTCCTAAGTTCACTTCAATATGACTAAACTTTAAAACTGCGTCGCTCTTAGTAGTTCATAAATAAATAATATATATTCATTAGGTGGCTGAAAATTATGTTTCTGAATAAAAAATAATAACCGGTGAAATATCTGGAATAATGTTCGATGAGTAGAAACAATTACAGACAATTAAGAATGATTTCAGACAATTGGATATAGTTCTTTACCAAATGCTAATTATTTCTGATACTTTTAATGACTGGAAACTGGTCTAAAACATTGCAGACAATTAAATCAGACGGCACACGATTCTTATTCATTTATATATACTTAGAAGCTCAATATATCCTTACGGGTTTGGGAATAATCTAAAAGTATTGGAATCTGATACAAAACAGATAAAAGACATTGCAGGGAGGCCAGTACATCGGATGAAGGCGGAACAACAGTGTGTGTGTGTGTGTGTGTGTGTGTGTGTGTGTGTGTGTGTGTGTGTGTGTGTGTGTGTGTGTGTGTGTGTGTGTGGTGTGTGTGTGTGTGTGTGTGTGTGTGTGTGTGAGAGAGAGAGAGAGAGAGAGAGAGAGAGGAGAGAGAGAGAGAGAGAGAGAGAGAGAGAGAGAGAGAGAGAGAGAGAGAGAGAGAGAGAATGAGAGAGAGAATGAGAGCAAACACTAAAGCAATAGGTAATGCTGGGACCTATTAGTGGAAGGAAAGAAGGAAGAAAGGAAGGAAGAAAAAAGGAAAGAAAGAATGAAGGAACTTGACGGCGCCGGACGTGGGGGATCAACTAACACTCTCTCTCTCTCTCTCTCTCTCTCTCTCTCTCTCTCTCTCTCTCTCTCTCTCTCTCTCTCTCTCTCTCTCTCTCTCTCTCTCTCTCTCTCTCTCTCTCTCTCTCTCTCTCTCGTCTTCAAAGGGAGGGTTCTTAAGCTTGATCTAATATTTATACAGGTGAGGCACAGGTAACACGCCTTCATTCTTCAGGTGTATACGGACGGATAGTGAGATATAAACAAAGATGAAATTTGTTATTCAATTACAACTCTACTTAACTTAACTTAACTTAACTTAACTCCCTTCCCTCTCCCAGCCTCTCTAACTGTCAGTATCACGATATATGCCTAGGAAACGGAGACTCACTCATCTACAGCACTACCTCACCTTTACTATGTCAAAACTATTAAAATCACACTCACAACAAACGCTTCGATAACAATGCCAAATATATATATAAATGATAAAATAATAAGCTAAAATATAACCTAGTGTATTTTGAAAACGTATGCCAATGTAATAAGATAAAATAGAACCATGATTTTTTTTTGTTTCCTCTTTCACTGTTAGGTTAAGCATTACGGGAATCGAATAAGGAATCACGTGTCTTGAGAATGTACGATCAAACAACTCTGCTAAATAAACTATAGCATAGCATACACCCGGCTGGTCAAGTGTGTCTTAACATACCACCGAGCACTACAGTAGAAAGAAGGAGGTCAAAGAATTCCAAATCAAGGCAGTTTAATCGTTTAGGTAACTTGACCCTGTGTTCTGAAGGAGTGTTAAGTGGCAGGAAGGAGTAAGGAAGGAGGAAGGACAGCGCTAGACAGACTGTTACCTGATGAGACAGAGTATTACACAGTTCAATCTTTGACGTCAAACTACAACACGACTCAACAAGGTAACTGACTACTACCAAGGAGAAAATAGAAGAGGAGGAGGAGGAGGAGGAGGATGAGAATAAATAGAAAAAATATATATGCATAATAATAAGAAAGGAAAAAGACAGACAACAAAGTGTTTTTTTACTACTTTTTTTTAATGAAGATGAGTAAAAAAGAAAAATGTCTCCATGAAACATTGACACAACTCACCGATGTTACCTAAAGCTTCCAGGGACACCCACGCTCACACCCAAGACCACACCCACACCCACACCCACACCCACACCCACACAACTCCACACCCTCTACAGCGCCTCCGATCTTGCCAACACGCAGCCTCACACCAAGCCAAGCCAAGCCAAGCCAAGCCAAGCCAAGCCAAGCCAAGCCAAGCCAAGCCAAGCCAAGCCAAGCCAAGCCAAGCCAAGCCAAGCCAACCCAACCCAAGCCAAGCCAAGCCAAGCCAAGCCAAGCCAAGCCAAGCCAAGCCAAGCCAAGCCAACCCAACCCAACCCAAGCCAAGCCAAGCCAAGCCAAGCCAACCCAACCCAACCCAACCCAAGCCAAGCCAAGCCAAGCCAAGCCAAGCCAAGCCAAGCCAAGCCAACCCAACCCAACCCAAGCCAAGCCAAGCCAAGCCAAGCCAAGCCAAGCCAAGCCAAGCCAAGCCATTCCCATCCCACCCTCTCCCTTAATACTTAACCATTACACTCTGGACTACAATAAGAATCCCACTTCGAATACACTAAATACACTCACATTAATGATTACACTCAAGGTTACGAAAATTACCTTCAAATTACACTTAACATCCACACTTACTCAAAATACACATATATAGCGTTACCCAGGTCTATATACTACACTCACACACACTCATGACTGCGCGCACACACACACACACACACACACACACACACACACACACACACACCTGCCTGGCATCGATGTGACGATAACTATATATAATTTTCAGTCTCAACCCGACAAAAGAATCAGAAATTTTGCTCATCATAATATTGTCTTTTATCCTGAAGGTGAGAAGCATCGAGGCAGGTGATGCCCTTGAATAAATAATATATTCTTTCCTTCCCTTCTAGGAAACACCAATATATCACAGCAGTCTACCTTACTTTTTTCTTGTCTAATTAATTATGTATTATAAAAAATCGATATATTCTTTTTTTTGCAGAAGTTACAATGCTCCCTTCTCAATTTTTCTTTACGATTCATTTGCTACGTGGGTTGGTGGGCGGGGAGGAGGAACCTAACCTTGTTTTCTCCTTATATATTAAACACTATTTACCTGAAGAAATATTTGATCAGGTACCCTTATTAAAGGTTGAGAGGTCACTTGCTTAATGTTTTATCCTTATGTATTAGTCTTCCAATGTTTTCAAGTATAAATCAAATTTGTATCTTGCTCAGGGAGGAAAAATATATAAAATGAAAAGCTTTATAAAACACAAATCATACAGAATAAAGAGATTTTTTATAAATACTGAACGCAGTCAGGTATAAATTGCAAACGACTTTCTTTTACTGAAACTACGTCCTTAAGTTAACTGAGATGTATTTGGTCACTGAACTACTGAGTCACTGGTAGTTAGTGAGTCAAAGAGAGTCTTGAGTCACTGGTAGTTAGTGAGTCACAGAGTCGTGAGTCACTGGTAGTTACTGAGTCAGAAAGTTGTTGTCAGTCACTCGATCACGCTGTTGAGTCACTGATGAGTCGGTGAGTCCAAGTGAGTATCAAGAGTCACTTCCAGTCAATGAGTTTCTCGTTACTGACTCATGATTAGTTTATATAATTTCCCCCTTCTTAATTAGACGTTCAGGACAACAAACCGATATGCACTCAAGCACACGCACACGCACACGCACACACACACACACACACACACACACACACACACACACACACACACACACACACACACACACACACACACTAATGAATAAAAACAATAAATAGATGGTAAACAAATTAATTTTAGAAAGAGCAAAAAATAAAACCTTGATGAGATGGACTCCAAATACTCACTATTAAAGAGAAGGAAACTAAATGCAATGGAAAACAGAAACATTAACGGGGTGTGACGTCAAACAGGAAACAAGGAAACACACAAGAGAGAAACAGGAAACAGGAGGGAAGTAAATGAGAGTAAAGGAGGAGAACGCAAGGGAGAAAAGATATACACACTGTTAAGAGAGGAAAGAAAACAGAAAGTAAATAAAAAAAAAGAAAGAAAGAACAGTAGAGAAGTAGAAAATAAATGAGGCAAAGAAAGAAAAAAATCTGAAAAATGAATAAAAAACCAAGAAATAAAAAGGAGAGAACAGATGAGATGAGAGAAAACATACAAAAAAAGGTAATAGAGAAAAAAAAACAGAACATTAATATAAAAGAGAACTAGAGAGGAAGGAAGAGAGTTCAGAGAGGACAAAGGAGAGAAGAGAGAGAGAGAGAGAGAGAGAGAGAGAGAGAGAGAGAGAGAGAGAGAGAGAGAGAGAGAGAGAGAGAGAGAAGGAAGGAAGGAAGGGAGGAGGCAAAGTGAGGTGGTGAATCAAATCAAGTCAAGTAATGAAACCTTGTGAGATAATATCGTCATTCACATTCCATTAGTTGCAAAGTTCACGTCGAGAGAGAGAGAGAGAGAGAGAGAGAGAGAGAGAGAGAGAGAGAGAGAGAGAGAGAGAGAGAGAGAGAGAGAGAGAGAGAGAGAGAGAGAGGGGATAAAAAATATATAAAAAAGTGACTGATAAATGAGGTATATCGCTAGGAGTAAAAGTTATAATCAAAAGATGAAATATAATGAATGTGATATCAAAGAGACTGTCCTTGAAAACTCTCACTCTCTCTCTCTCTCTCTCTCTCTCTCTCTCTCTCTCTCTCTCTCTCTCTCCTCTCTCTCTCTCTCTCTCTCTCTCTCTCTCTCTCTCTCTCTCTCTCTCTCTCTCTCTCTCTCTCTCTCTCATTAGGAGCTAGTAAGAGTTTGCTTCCTTATGAAAACGTGTACAGTTCCTTAATATCTCTCTCACCCTCTCAAGGATACAATTCACACTTCCACTAAATACTACAATCACTCTGTCTGTCCAACTTTTCAAAGCAGCACTGTCACGTTTCCTCATAAAATAGTCCAACTTCAATTTTTGTTGCTTTTCCACCTAAATACTTTGACTTAAATCACGACTGAGGTAAAGAAGAGCACCTGGTTTGTCTGCCATATATTTTAAGAAACATTACTAAAAAAAAAGAATAAAAGAAACATCAAGATAACCTAAGAAGAACATGGACTTGAAACCTACACAAGGAATATAATAGTAACCTTATTGCCTACTTGAACAGTCAATGGTGTTTAAACTTTACTTAGTATCGCTATCATTCATTTTTTTTTTCTAACATGTATTCAAACAATAGAAGAAAAAAAAACTTACGTACTATTTCGACAAACCTCACTATTCAAGGCAACAACCACGTCCCAGGAAATCATCATTATATAACATTGTAAAAAATCAATCAAGAAAAAAAAATTAGCAGGAGTCAGCACTAAATCTTGCAAATTAACCTGTAAAACAAAAGCATTCACCTGGGTATGTGTTCAAAATGGTTACCTGTGAATCCTGCTAATGAAGACTGGAATCAACGCTGACCTCAACATTTGCCAAGGAATCAAAACATAACCCAACTAATGAACACCTAAAAGTAAACCAAGAACACCTGTAACTGTCTACCTTTCCATTGACGTCAAGGCCACCACAACTAACGAGCAGGTAGAACAAAACCTTTATTTCCGTTGAGATAATGAGAACAAAGCTACGAGTTCCTGGAAGGTGAGTCTGTTCAACACCCACACCAATGACACCTTGCTCAGTCCATACAAAGTTCCCGGCTAAACACACCCTACGACCTACACCCTTTCTCACCAACTCGTAAACACACCCACACCTCTTATTAAACATTGTACACTTCAATAGCATCAGAAAAAATGGCAAAGGAAAAGAAACACACACACACCCACACACACAAGGGAGGGGAGGGATGTGTGTGAAACTTCATTCTTTCCTGCCTTTCCTCCTTTCACTTTATTCCCTGTTTATAAAGGTGTTAATTTTCCATTCTTTCTTTCATACAACAATCAAATGCTCGTTTTCCTTTTATCATTCTTTCCTTCCCTTTAATTCCGAGTGTGTTCCAGATTTGAACACGAAAATGACATGCGTTACTATGTCAATTAAGGTGTTGATGTTGCCGTTCCTGCTACTGGTAATGTTGTTGATGTTGATGTTGTTGTTGTTGTTGTTGTTGTTGTTGTTGTTGTTGTTGTTGTTGTTGTAATAACGTTCTCTTTCTATCCTCCATTTCAGTAACTTTTTTCATGTATTCCGCGCGTAAAATATTATTCTATGATGAAACTCTAAAAGCACTTTGCATTTTTTTTCTAAACTATCGGAATATATTTTATTTTGTAATATGTAGGTTTTATTTGGTTTCCTTATATAATACAACATTCCCTCCTGTCTACCTGCCTGTCTGTGTCTGTCTGTCTGTCTGTCTGTCACCCTCAATGAATGAATGAATGAATGTTTGTCTGTTCAACTTAATGCCAGATTCTGTCTTTCCATTCAATTAAATGTTTCTGTTTGTATATTTGCATGTCCACGTGTTTGCATGTATGTATATATGTATGAATGCATAAACATGCTTTACCTCATTTATGTATGCATATATGTAGTCTGGATTTCTGTTTTAGATCCCCCCGTGTGTGTGTGTGTGTGTGTGTGTGTGTGTGTGTGTGTGTGTGTGTGTGTGTGTGTGTGTGTGTGTGTGTGTCGTCTCTCTCTCTCTCTCTCTCTCTCTCTCTCTCTCTCTCTCTCTCTCTCTCTCTCTCTCTCTCTCTCTCTCTCTCTCTCTCTCTCTCTCTCTCTCTCTCTCTCTCTCTCTCTCTCTCTCATCCTCATCATCCTCATCATCATCATCATCATCATCATCTAAACAAGAGATTCCGTGAACACAACTATAACGAATACACAATAACACACCACCACCACCACCACCACCACCACCACCACCACCATCACCACCACCACAACCACCACCACCACCACCACCACCACCACCACCACCACCACCATCACTATCGTCACAACACCTTCACAAAGACACTAAAGAGGAAAGTCTGGCAAAGACCTACATTACATTGGTCTCTCGGTCTGGACGGCAGCTTGTTTGTTGAGAGAGAGAGAGAGAGAGAGAGAGAGAGAGAGAGAGAGAGAGAGAGAGAGAGAGAGAGAGAGAGAGAGAGAGAGAGAGAGAGAGAGAGAGAGAGAGAGAGAGAGAGAGAGAAGGAAGAGGAAGGAGAATATGTTACGAATGAATCTCTGTCCATTAGTATGCCAACGTTATCTTCTTACTGTTAGCAGACAAAGAGTAAGAGAAAGAGAAAAAAAAAAGAGTAAGAAAGAGTAAAAGATACCAAGTGAAATAGTGCAAAGAGAAAGTTACTTCATTCTCAAAGCAGATTACAATTGTTTATTTTTAATTCCTTTTTCCTTGTTCTACTTATCATTGAAAGTTAGTGAAAACATACATCAGAAAAACAATAGTGATATATATAGTTGATTCTGTAGTTGTTGTTGTTGTAAAAGTAGTAGAAGTAGTAGTAGTAGTAGTAGTAGTAGTAGTAGTAGTAGTAGTAGTAGTAGTAGTAGTAGTAGTAGTAGGAGTAAGTGATAGAAATAAAATAGTAATGATAATAAAAACAATAATGATAAAAATAATAACTCTCTCTCTCTCTCTCTCTCTCTCTCTCTCTCTCTCTCTCTCTCTCTCTCTCTCTCTCTCTCTCTCTCTCTCTCTCTCTCTCTCTCTCTCTCTCTCTCTCTCTCTCCCTGGGAAGTGTAATATGTTAGAGTGAGAGATGGAGGGAGAATGATTTTAGCTGGAGGAGACTTTGTTCGTGTGGACAGGAGAGAATGGAGGGGAGGGAGGCATAAGGGGGAAGGAAGAGGGAAGAGAGGAAGGTAGTGAGAAGGGTAAGGGAGGTGGAAGGGGTGGAAGAGGTGGAAGGGGAGGTGGAAGGGAAGGTGGAAGGGGAGGTGGAAGGGGAGGTGGAAGGGGGAGTGGAAGGGGAGGTGGAAGGGGGGGTGGAAGGGGTCTTTAAGAGGTGAGGTATAAATAAAAATTCCATTAGAGAGAGTAGATAATTAGAATAAAAGCGGATAAAAAGATGTGCAGCCATACGTGCAGCTCTCTCTCTCTCTCTCTCTCTCTCTCTCTCTCTCTCTCTCTCTCTCTCTCTCTCTCTCTCTCTCTCTCTCTCTCTCTCTCTCTCTCTCTCTCTCATACACACACACAAAAGGTCAATCGGTCCCGGGCAGCTTTTTTTAGGTGACACTTCGTGGACCAATTAATTAATAGTCACTCACCTGTCGACCTCAATGATCACGCTTTACTGTGTGTGTGTGTGTGTGTGTGTGTGTGTGTGTGTGTGTGTGTGTGTGTGTGTGTGTGTGTGTGTGTGTGTGTGTGTGTGTGTGTGTGTGTGTGTGTGTGTGTGTGTGTGTGTGTGTGTGTGTGTGTGTGTGTCAAATCATAAACAGTAAGTCCAGTCCACCGTTTAACGCCACACATTTCCTGTTTCATCCGTGTTTTTTGCGTTCGTTTCCCAGGTGAAGTGCAGCTTATGTTACCTTCCTTTTCCATGCCTCTTTGATCACCTGTTAATGTTCCCTTGGTGTGGTTCTGCTAATGATCAGTAATTATCTTAAATCATCGTTATTCTCTCTAAAATGGCTTCTAAGTACAGCTAATAACATATGTTTTCTTAATTGATTCCATTTATATTAAGCATTTTTAAATTTTTGAGTCACCCACCAAGTATTTTATGATAAGTTTCCCGTTTTCTGTTCTTCCTTGTATTGCCTTTGTTTTATTACCTCAGCAATAGCGTAAATGTTCTCTTTGTTCAATATTTTATTATACATCTTTTTTTTCCTGTTTAATATTCTTCCCATTACAATTTGTTACTATTTCATTACCACAGACACAGTCGTCCACCGTTGTTGTCTGTGAAGGAGTCTGTTTGAGGAGACTACAACAGTTTGATTAATTTTCCTTTCCTATCATCAGTCTCTTGTCACACTGCACTGAGCCATACACTCTGCCATGTGGACTTCCCTTCAACCAATGCTTCATGATGTCATTTATCAGACCAAATATATATATGAACTTCAAATTGCCGTAATACTTGACTCTGAAACCTTCCTCTTACACCTATGTTCTGTAGGATTATTTGTTAAGCTTTCTATACATCAAAAATAAGCTTTTTTCATCCACTTTACCAACCTCTGAAAATATCAACAATAGGCCTTCCTCCTTAGGCCTATCAATAGCATAAAAATGAATAGGTAAATAAATAAGTAATAAAGACTTAAAGGTTTCTTATCGACACAAACAGTCAAGACCGAGGGATGAAAAGTTTATACGAAGAACAATCCTTTGAAATGTTCTAAAGACTGTGTGTGTGTTTTTTTCTTTCTCCCATTACTTCAGGTTCAATATAGTTTCCCATTTTAGAGAAGTTGCAACATTATTTCTTATCGTCGGTTTTTTTCTTCTTTTTTTCATTTTGTTTTTCTTCTTCAATCCTCCTCTTCTCTCCTCTCCTCTCCTCGCCCCTCCTCTCCTCTCCTCTCCTCTCCTCTCCTCTCCTCTCCTCTATTAATAAAAAAAATAAAAGTAAGCCGAGTAACACAACACACACGAGGATCATTGAAGTGAAAGAACTCATCACATACAAGTCATGACACAAAGTGGAATCATTTAAGTATCCAACAGTCAATGAAAAGCGAGGATATTATTAGACTCATCTTCATCATCATCATTATAAAACATACTCTCCGGCAGCTGTTATTTATGTACACACAACCAAACACACACAACCAAACACAGACACATCTATCTATCTATCTATCTATCTATCTACATATATCTTTCTTTCTATCTATCTATTTATTTAACTATCTATCTGTCTATCTGTTTACTATTAACTAATTATTATGTATCTATCTATTTATCTATTTATGTATCTATTTATCTATATATTAATTTATTTATGTATTTATGTACGTAGTCATTTATCTATCTATCTTCTTTCCCTTCCCTTTAACTTACACTCATTAACTGTGAAACCTTTTTTTCATTTTTAATTCATTTTTCTTCCTCTTTTCCAGGAAAACCGACGCTCTCAAGGGATGATTACCACCAAATGAATCATAATTAGGTCACCTGCGAAATTAAACTCTGCCTCACCTTCAGAAAGTCTTACGTCTTTTCTTTCTCTTTTATATTCATCGACTTTATGGAGCCACAAAACCTGAATTAATTGGTGAAAATATAAAAAAAAATGAATTAATTACTTCATGAATGTGTGTGTATGTGTGTATGTGTGTGTGTGTATGTGTGTATGTAAACCCTTTCCCCTTCCCTTCTTCCCTTTGATGCGCAGTAAGGGGAGAGGACGAGGTGTAATGAAAGGGTCGGTGCACAGGTGTCCATAATGTAAGGTGTGGCTGGTCGTGGGATGCAGACTCAGGTAAAGGTAAAGGTAAAGGTCATTCGATAACTTAATTACAACACCTGGTTCTCGCCCGTCCACTTGAGTTATGATGAGTTGTATTTGTATATGTTTGCATGTATGTATGTATGTATGTATGTATGTATGTAAGGAGGTCTTGTTGTGTAGTAGGAGTGTAATTATATGTCCTATCCAACACGACTAATGTGTATTTATATCTTATCGACATGGAACTGTTGGTGTGAGTTGTCATTATACATGCACTCTATGTGAACATTTATAAGGCAGAAATGTATCAGTTGTGTATTTCAATAACGTTTTATTCAGGATCACTTTGGAGTTAAAACTTTTTATATATGGATTTTTTTTGACCGATGTTAAATTTAGTCAATTAAATCCAAGTCGTTCGTTAAACTATGAAACATTTAAATACAAACTGAAATTATAAAAGGAAAGTCAAGTGAGCTAATTGTAAACAAATGTTTTGTTGCCATTAATGGGAAAACTTTTTGTTTATCTAAAAAAAAACACACACACCTTTACTGTTGATGGCGTCATCAAGTATTAAGGACCAAACAACGACCACTGTGTGTGTGTGTGTGTGTGTGTGTGTGTGTGTGTGTGTGTGTGTGTGTGTGTGTGTGTGTGTGTGTGTGTGTGTGTGTGTGTGTGTTCATGTGCGTGTGAACTTTAAATTATATTTATCAAATTTCATTATAACATGAGTTGTAATGTAATATGATTAAATTATAATTACATCCAGTGGAGTTACTCATACCGTATAATTAGGTGCCAGATGTCACCAGAACCTTTGAACAATTGTGAAAACCTTGATCATTCTTTGTATAGACCAAAAAACATTATAAATGTACGTACGTCTGTACCTCTCTATGTATGTATGCATGTATATATGTATGTATGTATGTATGCATGTATATATGTATGTATGTATGTAGTTATGTATGTATGTATGTATTTATGTATGTATGTATGTATGTAGTTATGTATGTATGTATGTATGTTTGTATATATAAACTGTACCTGTATATGTTTGTATGTATGCATTCACGAGTCTACTGTTGTGTATCCTTGAGGAGAATACTGATGTTCACTTGTATGCATATAAGTATACATTCCTGTATACACATATGCACGTGTCCGAGTGTGTGTGTGTGTGTGTGTGTGTGTGTGTGTGTGTGTGTGTGTGTGTGTGTGTGTGTGTGTGTGTGTGTGTGTGTGTGTGTGTGTGAGAGAGAGAGTGTATGTGTTTGCCTGTTTGCTTGTTTACCTTCCCAAGCCACCGCCGCGCCGCGAGTCACGCTCTGTCCTTGCAGAGACAGACAGACAAACACCAAACACTTTATACAATAACTTAATGTATAACGAAACGCAGCACTGTTACAACGAAACAAAAACAATGACATTACAGTGACTCACAACTCTATTCATTCACAGTCACCATACATTACGTGACTCTGGTGACTCAAGAACTCACTATTCCTTCACAGTCACTATATTTCACATGACTATACATACACCAACAGTGACTATATGGTAAGTTAACAGTGACTATACAGGAACAAAACAGTGACTCTATTTGATCAGTGAAGGTAGCAGCAGAAGCACCACCGACCCGCAGCACCAAGCACTTAACTCCGGCCGAGGATGGAAAGTTTTCAGATAGTAACATAATACCTTTTAAAGCCTGTTGCATGAATACCAGAAGGAGAGAGAGAGAGAGAGAGAGAGAGAGAGAGAGAGAGAGAGAGAGAGAGAGAGAGAGAGAGAGAGAGAGAGAGAGAGAGAGAGAGAGAGAACATAACTATACTTTAATATATCATTCTTGCTTTTCACAAATATTTTTACAACCATATTCTACAAAAAAACTATATATATTTTTCACACACATACAAAAAAACGATAAACGAGAGCATAAAACGAAGAGTGGAAAACGTAAAAACAAGAGTAACTAGGGCTACATTCACCTCCATAAACTTGAAATACAAAGAGAATTCCCAAAAACAAAAGCCAATTAAGTTGCTAAGTTGGCTTGACACACCTCTCAGAAATCCGTTTAAGCCACTCACACACACGAGGAGTATACTGTGTGTGTGTGTGTGTGTGTGTGTGTGTGTGTGTGTGTGTGTGTGTGTGTGTGTGTGTGTGTGTGTGTGTGTGTGTGTGCTTGCAAATTATGTTCAATTATTGTGCATAAATATTTTAGCATACATGACTCGGCTACATACATGAGTGCCTAGTGTATGTGTACGCCTCAATGACAGCTGCGAGGACACACACACACACACACACACACACACACACACACACACACACACACACACACACACACACACACACACATACAGTAATGCTATTTGAATCTCTCTCTCTCTCTCTCTCTCTCTCTCTCTCTCTCTCTCTCTCTCTCTCTCTCTCTCTCTCTCTCTCTCCTCTCTCTCTCTCTCTCTCTCTCTCTCTCTCTCTCTCTCTCTCTCTCTCTCTCTCTCTCGGGGTGTAATTCGACAGCTTACCTTGGTGCACAGACAGGTATTACATGGATCTTCCTCTCTAATAGACCACGTGTGTTGGGGAGCAGTGGAGGGAGGGAGAGAAGGAAGGGAGGGAAGGGAAAGAAGGTAGGGGAGGGAGGGAAGGGAGGGACTTGGGATTAGTATAAAAAGTGGTAGGTGGATATTGTTTAAAATAAAAGGAAGAGGAAGAGGAGTAGGAGAAGAGAATAAAGAAAAAGAAAGGCAGAGGGAAAGGAGGATGACAACAAAAAGGAGGAAGAAGGTGGACGAAGACGAAGAGATGTGTGTGTGTGTGTGTGTGTGTGTGTGTGTGTGTGTGTGTGTGTGTGTGTGTGTGTGTGTGTGTGTGTGTGTGTGTGTGTGTGTGTGTGTGTGTGCACGCGCGAGACGTGACCTCAATTTTGGTGGAAATTTTCGGACCACACAATCAAAAATCCATTTCTGTCACAGATACCTGAATAATTACTGGCTTGAAAGTTTTTGGTTTTTCAATTTGCATTATGTTATGTGTGCGACTAACAGTTTGGGAGGCAGTGATAAGAAACACTTCGCACTAGGAAGATTCTGAATTAGTTGCGATTTACTAACAGTTATAGAAAGGGAAAGATAATTACTCAGATTTTTTATTTAGTGGATCTTAAAGGGAAGGAGAAGTCATCTATATGTGTTTCTGTCGTAGGGAAACAGCATCGCTAAGTTGACTTAAAAAATGGTGAATAAACTTATATATTAATTTTCTAGAGGTTCGTCAAAATTTTAAATAACCTAATCTAACGTTTCCGACATTTATTTTATTGAATATTTTACTTAAAATACGAAGTAAATGTAAAGAAAGAGTAAGAGACGCTCGTACGCTTGAGGAGGTATAGTGCAATGGAATTAAAATATAAATGGAGAAAATTACTCAATTGTGTTTTACATAACAAGTTTTATCTTCAGAAGAATGGAAGTAATTGGAAAGATGACATCAGATAAACGTTATCAAACAAAATAACGTTGTTGTTATACATTTTTCCTGTAGATCTATGTAGTGACAGTAAGATAAGGGCTGTAATAGCTCAAACACACACACATACGCACACACAAAATACGCACACACACAAACGCTCGCACGCATACAAACAAACACACACATGCACACGCATACACAAACACACACACACACACACACACACACACACACACACACACACACACACACACACACACACACACACACACACACACACGTATACGCACTCACGCACACAAAAAGACACACGCACACATACCACACACACACACACACACACACACACACACACACACACACACACACACACACACACACACACACACACACACACACACACACACACACATTCATTCCCAAACACTCCACGTTTTCGTTCTTGAATCTCTGCTGTCAATTGGAATAAATATTTCTTATTCAAGTCAAACTTTCATTGGAGTCAAATAAAGTCAATTCTAGAAATAAAACAGTTAATTGAGTTTCCAGTGGCCGTTGCGTATCTACCTTCCTCCACAAAACATCAAAAACTATTCGTGTAAAGCCTTCGTATTACCCAAATATTTGTTTCCTTCATGAATAGAAATATAAAATACGGCTGCAGTTATAATATAAAATACAGTGATATTACGTTTTCAAGCAGAAAGTTTTCCTTCACACATCGTGTAAGCCAGGCGAGTGTTGACTGAAGGGAAATCAACGGAACACATGAGGTGAGGTTCCCAACACACTGGTACAGCAATGTGTTGGCGAGGCAAACACCACAGAAAAACTGGAAAACCTAGCTGGGAAGACCATTAAATCGGGTTTTAAAGGCAATTCGTCGTTATCGCTCTAATGACCTCCACGTTCAGTTCGTATGAAACGGCTGGAGAAATATTTGTAGCGATAACGAAGGAAGAAATAAAAAAAAAACTAGAAACGGAGCATCAACAGCAACCCCGGCCTAGCAATGTTCTCTGGCTCGCCTTTAGTATGCAAGTCCAGGTGGTGAGGGTGACACAGACCCTCCACCCGCCCTCACACCCCCTCCATCACTGCCGCCCAACACACGTCCCACCATCTATATGCACGACAAGTCTCACCCAAACGTTGAGGTCAAGGAAACGGAGGAATGGAAACAAATAAACCTACACTGCCCAATGCCTCTGAAAACACTTCTCATACGTTACCAACACCAACACCAACACCAACACCAACACCAACACAACTACAACAACACTAACAACATCACTACCTACACCACAACCTTATTTCTAAAACTATCACGCAGTTCTCATGTTATAAAATGCATGAAAGTCTACTTATTTATTTCCCTATTTCTTGTTTCGAAGGCAGAGCGCGCAGCATCAGTGCCTAACAACGCTGGAACACAAACTGGCCGAGGAATATATAATGGTTAAACCCTTGCTACACTTCTATCTCAGACGTCTATCCACCTTGCACACAGCCGGGCAGGTGAAGGTGTGTAATTGCAAGGATACAGTGGATATTTGACAGCCGCTGCGACCTAACATTGCCACTGAAACACTCGCCACGTCATCAAACGCCAAAGAAACGGAGGTAAAGACGCAAAGGTTTAAGTCTCGTGGTGTTTCACATGTATTAATTGCATTACATTGTTTTTTTTAATTGTATTAATTTGTTATTGATGGAAGGAAGATTATAAGAGGGAGAAGGATGAGAAGGAGGAAAAGAGAAGGAAGAGGAGGAGGAGAAGGAAGAGGAAGAAGAAAAGGAAAACAAATGGGAAGAAAATATAATACAAAAAAAAAAGTGGAGAGAGACAGAGAGAAAGATAGTAAAAGAGAAACATACAAACAGACTGACTGTGTACACTATTCCCAGCCACCACAACACACACATTCCAACGTGTTCGTCTACCTTCACTACACTTCCCTTCACAACACCTC
This sequence comes from Metacarcinus magister, assembly GCA_029783475.1. Taxonomy (NCBI): domain Eukaryota; kingdom Metazoa; phylum Arthropoda; class Malacostraca; order Decapoda; family Cancridae; genus Metacarcinus; species Metacarcinus magister. Next base: position 11,127,269 of record JAPQNM010000047.1, read on the forward strand.
GCCTCAAACTGTCTAGTCAATGATTATTTTTTTTTTAAATGATCTTAAATCATTTGAAAATTTAACTCAATGGTATTTTTTTCCAGTTAAATATTTTTTTTATCTTCCATTTTCAAACCAATTACCCTCGACTCCACTATCAAATTGATGTTTACTTGTTGACTTCAAATCTTTTTTAACGAAACATTTCCCATTTGCATGTCATTTGCTATATCAATGGTAACGATACTGGTGATAACAACAATAATTACGATGATAATATTAATACCAATAATAATAATAATAACAATAATAATAATAATAATAATAATAATAATAGTAAAGAAAAATAATAATAATAATAATGATAATAGTAATAATAATAATAATAATAATAATAATAATAATAATAATAATAATAACATAAGTAGTAGAAATATTCATAATTAATCACATGAATCAAGTGAAACAAATCCCCAAAACTTTCAAGTCTGTATTATCCTTTTTTTTTCTCTCTCTCTCTCTCTCTCTCTCTCTCTCTCTCTCTCTCTCTCTCTCTCTCTCTCTCTCTCTCTCTCTCTCTCTCTCTCTCTCTCTCTCTCTCTCTCTCTCTCTCTCTCTGCCACAGCACTCAACACTCGCCATTACGGACGCTCACCACCTGCCTTCCATGATTACAGGTTCCCTTTCCTCTTGTTCTTTAACTCCACCCAAATTAAAACCAAAATTATACAACACAGGTGGCCACGTTACCTTACACACCACGCGAGCACCAGCGGCCGAACCTTACCTGTGCGGAAGAGAGAGAAAATTAATTAGTTGGGCAGGTGTGAAAGTCTAGGGAATCTGGCTACCGCGTTTCATTACTTCAGTGTGTGTGTGTGTGTGTGTGTGTGTGTGTGTGTGTGTGTGTGTGTGTGTGTGTGTGTGTGTGTGTGTGTGTGTGTGTGTGTGTGTGTGTGTGTGTGTGTGTGTGTGTGCATTTATTTCAACAATGTGAAGGAAAATCAGATAATTAACAAAGTATATATGTCCCTTAACTCTATTCTTTCCTTTGGCCTTTGTACTTTTCATTAGGATCAAACCTTCATAACTCTCTCTCTCTCTCTCTCTCTCTCTCTCTCTCTCTCTCTCTCTCTCTCTCTCTCTCTCTCTCTCTCTCTCTCTCTCTCTCTCTCTTAAGATAACTTTTTTATACTTTTTTTAAGGAACTTTTTGTTATTTCATTCATCATTAATTTTGATATTCTCATTTTCCCTCCTGCCTTCCCTCCTTCCCTTTCTTTCCTCCGTTTTTTTTCCTCCGTTCTTCTTTCTTTCTTTTTTCTTTCATCCTTCCTTCCTTCCTTCCTTCCCTCCTTCCCTCTTTCCTTCCTTCCTTCCTTCCTCCCTACCTTCCCCTTATCACCCTCCCTCCTTCCCTCTGCTACCTTCCCTTCCAGTTGATATAAGAGATGAATGATGAGGGAAACCACAAGTAAGGAAAGGAGGCATATATATTTTCCCTTCCCCCACTTCCTTTCACTCTCCCTCTCTCTCTCCGCTATCTATCAAGACGGGTAGGCGATAAGGAGGTAAGGAAGGGAGGCATAACATATATTCCTTCCTTCTTTCCTTCCTTCCCTTCATCTTTGCATTGGATATCATGATGGATGTCTGAAGGGACGCAGCCTATTGACCAAGACCAGGTAGCTTGATCCTCGACCAGATTCAAACAGCAACTGAGCGATGAAGGAACAGAGAGAAGAAATACTCGGAAGGATGTAAAGAGTGAGAGAAGATAAAGGAGAAGAGGAAGGATTTAAGAAGAAGGAAAGGGAAAGAAAGAGGGAGTTTTTGAAGTGGTGCAAGGAATAGAGAATGAAAAAAGAGAAGTGGTAGAATGGAACTTAGGAAAAAGGAAGAACATTTTTTGAAGTATATGAAGGATGTCAGGAAAGATGAAGAGAAGGAAAAATTGGAATGATGTAATAAGACAAAAAGAAGAACAAGAACAAGAAAAAGAACATGACAAAACAAGAACAAGAACAAAAGTAAGGACATGATAAATGAGAGAAAGAACAAATGTGAGAAGAAAACAAAGAGACTGACAACACAAAACGGAAGAAAAAAAAAACTAAAAGAACAACAGAAAAAAATCTAATAAAAAAGACAGTGAACAAAATACAAAAAAAAATATATTAAACCCCAAATCCCATCTTCAACTTAACACTCAACCTCAACTTCACCAAAACAAACTCACACATCAACATTTCTATCTTAACGTAAATGAAACTCCAATCCATTTTTCCTTCTTTCCACGGCAGGGAAATTGTTCAACTCTCTGATCGGCTTGTGAGTGTATACGAATTCACTTTTTCATTCAGTGTTATCAGTATTACCTTTATTGGCTGACTGAGTGACACCAACCACAACAACCAATGCTTTTCCCACACACAGAAATAGATAGATAGACGGCCAGATAGATTAATGGATACATACACAGCTACATACACAGATATATGGTATAAAAACGAATACGAATAGATATACAACACTAAAACACACACACACACACACACACACACACACACACACACACACACACACACACACACATGTCAAGAGAACTTCATCAGCGAGAGAGCGAGAGAGAGAGAGAGAGAGAGAGAGAGAGAGAGAGAGAGAGAGAGAGAGAGAGAGAGAGAGAGAGAGAGAGAGAGAGAGAGAGAGAGACACACAATCAATCTAGCTGAATCATTCTCATCCATATGACGGCAAAAAAAAAGTCATCATCTTTAGTGTGTAGGTTTATTTTAGTGGCACACAGCCCGGCTTCCCTCCTCAAACAAAGCCGGGGGAGGGGAAAAAAACATGACGGTATTTTTGTGTCCATTATTTCAAGCGAACACACAACGGTCGTCATTGCAAAGGACAAGATGGCCGTTCAACTACAGAACACAAGTCGTCCGTGGCATGATGTAAATATATACCACACGCTTGGCCAGGTACGTAGAGACGCTGTTAAGATTCATGACAAAACAAATCAGTTCCTACAGAGAAAGAATAGAGTTTAGTAACTGTAAAACAACCTCGCAAGGCTCGTCACACAGATCTTGTCACGGTTAGCTACACAGAGCGACTCAACCTTCCACCCGTTTAGTTACATAGAATGAATAATCTGTTCAGTTAAAAGTGAACAAAGAATCTATTTTCCTGCAGAACACAAATCTAGAAAAACGTGGGGGACGTCTTGTCATGGATCATTTTGTCACAAGAAATGCAATTAGAGTTTTACACTGACCCACTGACCTCTTGTCATTAGTCCTATCGATCGTTCCGCCCAGGTCACTTGCCTCCTGAG
>JAPQNM010000047.1:11140589-11143089 GCA_029783475.1 Metacarcinus magister
CCACCACCACCACCACCACCACGCCACCTGTTGATTGGTCCGTAAAGAAGGTATTTATAATATTAAACCAAAATACGACCATCAGTAAACTACATATGTGAGAACAGGGTGGAAAAAATCTGGGGTATTTGTGAGGCAGGAGGAGGAGGAGGAGGAAGAAGAGGAGGAGGAGGAGGAGGAGGAGGAGGAGGAGGAGGAGGAGGAGGAGGAGGAGGAGGAGGAGGAGGAGGAGGAGGAGGAGGAGGAGGAAGAAGAAGAGGAGGAGGAGGAGGAGGAGGAAAAGAGGGTGAAGATGATGGGAGAGAAGGAAGGAGAGGGAGGAAAGTGGAAGGGAAAAAGGTAAGGTATTATGGAGATGAAGGAAGATGGGTTGGTGTAGTGCGGTGAGAGAGAGAGAGAGAGAGAGAGAGAGAGAGAGAGAGAGAGAGAGAGAGAGAGAGAGAGAGAGAGAGAGAGAGAGAGAGAGAGAGAGAGAGAGAGAGAATATGGAGGGTAGAAAATGAAGCAATTAAGCTCTTCTGTTTACACCGTCATCATAGGAGTACTGAGTAACGGAGGAGGAAGAGGAGGAGGAGGAGGAGGAGGAGGAGGAGGAGGAGGAGGAGGAGGAGGAGGAGGAGGAGGAGGAGGAGGAAGGGACTGTCATTATTGGTACTACTAATTCATTCCGCGAATATTAAAGCCAGTGTACCAGATCCATAAAGTTCTATTCTCTCTCTCTCTCTCTCTCTCTCTCTCTCTCTCTCTCTCTCTCTCTCTCTCTCTCTCTCTCTCTCTCTCTCTCTCTCTCTCTCTCTCTCTCTCTCTCTGACCAAGTACCCAGCATCTGCCTCCACCCAGCCTCATCCCCCCCTCCCCTCCCCTCCCCCCCCTTCTCTCCGGGACACATTAAAGAGCTAAGTAAAACCTAAAGGAGAACTTCGCTTCCTGCTTCCTCCTCCACCTGCTTCCTCCTCCTCCTCCTCTTCCTCCTCCTCCTCCTCTTCCTCGTATTTTTTATCTACTTTTTTCTGCTTCCTGTTTTCTATCTTCCTCTTCCTCTTTCTCTTTCTCTTCCTCTTTCTTTCCTCCTTCTCCTCCCCCTCCTCCTCTTCCTCCTCCTCCTCCTCCTCCTCCTCCTCCGCCTCGTTAGGTCAACTAGGATTGCTGTTGTCTGTTCTTCCTTTGTACTCCTTTGTACTCCTCCTCCTCCTCCTGTTCCATGCCTTCCATTACAATCGTTTCCAATATCGAAACGTTTCCACAAACATTTTAACAGCACACACACCACACACACACACACACACACACACACACACACACACACACACACACACACATACACACTAAAACCATTAGGATTAAATTCACAACCATTTATACTTCCATCTTTCCTTCCTTCCTTCCTTTCCTTCCTATTCTTCCTTCCTTCCTTCCTCCCTCCCTCCCTCCCTCCCTCCCTCCCTCCCTCCCTCCTCCCTCCGTCCCTCCCTCCCTCCCTCCCTCCCTTCCTTCCCTCCCTCCCTCCCTCCCTTCCTCCCTTCCTTCAGATACAGGTGCAGAGGTGTTGCTTCACCAGGTAATGACCCAAACAATGCAATTAGACCCAGGTAATCACGCTACACGAACCCTCCACCTCACTCTTCCATTAATAGTTTGAACACCTTCCCTCCTTCCTTCCTTCCTTCCTTCCTTCCTTCCTTCCTTCCTTCCTTCCTTCCTTCCTTCCTTCCTTCCTTCCTTCCTTCCTTCCCTCCTTCCTTCTCTTCTTCACCACCTCTTCTTCATCGTGACACAGAAATGTAAATGAAGGGAAGTGCATGAGTGAGTTAATTCCAAAAGAGGTGGAAGGAGGAAGGAAGGGAAGAGGTGAGGAAAGGAAGGAAGAAGGGAGGGAGGAAGAAAGGTAAAGAAGAAGGAAAGGAAGGAAAGGTAAGGTAAGGTAAGAAGAATATCAGGAACGAAGGAAAAGATGAGAGAGAGAGAGAGAGAGAGAGAGAGAGAGAGAGAGAGAGAGAGAGAGAGAGAGAGAGAGAGAGAGAGAGAGAGAGAGAGAGAGAGATTACAATACAAATCCCCCAAAACTAGAATATTAATAACAAATTCAACAATATTTCCACAGAAGAATAAACACGTATACAGACATAGAAATAAATAAAGTTCCCAAAGAATAGATTATACAATGCAATATTCTATACATTTTCCACGTAATTAAACACGTGTGGAGTGAGGACAGAACAGGATCATGGATGTTTTCAGCGCCATTATAGGCTTTCATCTTGTTAATCACCAATGTCAGGTGTTCTAGATTGCCTGTTAGAGTCTATTGTTGTTGTCTAGTTCGACGAATTAAACGTGTAACATAAATATCAATTGCAATATCTATAACTTTTTTTTTTTAATATTGCATGCATGTATGTGTGTGTGAATTTATGTGTATGTATTCTGCCATTTATCTTTCACGTATATATATTTTATTCTCCATTTCCCGTGTGTGTGCGTGTGTGTGTGTGTGTGTGTG
>JAPQNM010000047.1:11158089-11160247 GCA_029783475.1 Metacarcinus magister
ACAGCCACACATTCATCCTCTTTTATACACTTCTATTCCCCCCGTTTGGCAATACACAACATTTTTCATACCTCGTCTTAATGTATATTTCATAACAGTTTTTCCTTTAATGTCTTCTTATACTTTATTATGCATGACTCAAGGTATTATTAAGTGTACATACATACGGACATGCAAATCATTTCCATCGGTGTATTTATGGGTTATATTCCCTTCAAAACTAGAGCAATACATAAACTTTCAATTGCAATAGATGAATAAAACTCTACGTTCACCCCAAGCCGCGTTTCATTACACGTCCAACTCCATTCATACCCGGTCCCCCAGTCCGACACAGCACAGCACAGGCGCACCACTACCACCTAAAGATGTCCTTCCCATGTCCCTTCCACCCCTTCAATCCGTTCCTTAAATAGACGACCCCTTCTAACCCTTCACCTGTCCTCCCACGCCCACGTCAAACCATTCCACGCCACCCACTGTTCTCCCCACTGTCCTCCATCTCTCATGTTGTTCCTCCTATCATCCTGCATCTCCAGCTCCTCCTCTGCCTCCAGCTGTCCTTTATATAGACGTCCTTGCATCCGTCCTTCACATCCACTACGGTAGCCCTCAAGCCTTGCCAATAGCACCCGCGGCCCCGCCAGTGCACGGCAGCCGCTCAAATGGACAAACACAACTGATAGGAATTACGTAAGCAAGCATTCCTGAGCTCAAACACTGCTGCGACCTACCTCTCTCTCTCTCTCTCTCTCTCTCTCTCTCTCTCTCTCTCTCTCTCTCTCTCTCTCTCTCTCTCTCTCTCTCTCTCTCTCTCTCTCTCTCTCTTCCGGTGGTCTGGTTACCTCCCTGGTAGTGGCGGGGCTTCACCTGCCATCCGTAATTACAGGTATACAAGGAACATCACGCTTTCACCTCCACAAACTTAATATAAAGCTACAAACTTTTTTTTTTCTCTCTCTCTCTCTCTCTCTCCTCTCTCTCTCTCTCTCCTCTCTCTCTCTCTCTCTCTCTTCTCTCTCTCTCTCTCTCTCTCTCTCTCTCTCTCTCTCTCTCTCTCTCTCTCTCTCTCTCTCTCTCTCTCTCTCTCTCTCTCCGGCAAACCAAACGGAAACCCATGATTTATTATTTTAATTGTCACACGAATCTTTTTTAAACAGTGAGCAAGGCGACACGTGTTGTTTTGCATGACAAACTTAAGTGAAGGACAAAAAGAAGCTTATATGCTGTGAATAATGGAAACTTTACACTGTTGAGTTGAATTATATTATGTTTTTCACAGGTATAAAGTATTTTGGTTTGTACGGCTTGTACTGGTAAACTCTGGAACTCTCTTTTGTTTTGTCTGCTTTTCCACCTACCTATAACTTGAACTCTTTCAAGAGAGAAGTGTCAAGACACCTCTAATGCTAAAATGAGCCTCCAACCCTTGCTTCTATTTATCCCATTGTCCTCTTTACAGGGTCTGGTGACAAGCGGGATTTTTTTATGTATTTGTGTTGTCCCTTGGCCAGTACCCTTTAATGTTAAAAAAAATTAAATAAATAAATAAGTAAATAAAAATGAAATAAAATAAAAACTTATAGTGAGAGACTGAAAAGTAAAGTTGTTGAATGTTAAAGGATAATGTAATACATAAAGAAAGCTTAAATATACACACGACAAAGAAGCGTATATCAAAGTGTATGACAGAATCAAAAAGCTAACGAATGAAGAAAGGAAAGAGTTTTAATAACAATATTAAGACAAATAAATACAATAGTAAATATTAGTCTACCTTGATTGGCTAGAAAAATGCTACTCCACTGCATTACACAAGATTGAATAGTGAAGGAAGGTTGATATGAAGAAATGGAACACAATGAATGAAGGTTGAATAGTGAAGGAAGGTTGATATGAAGAAATGGAACACAATGAATGAAGGTTGAATAGTGAATGAAGGAAGGTTGATATGAAGAAATGGAACACAATGAATGAAGGTTGAATAGTGAATGAAGGAAGGTTGATATGAAGAAATGGAACACAATGAACGCCAGAAGCAGATTGTAGTAGTGAATGGCACACATATAGAGTACTAAAACCAGCACGACTATAACAGTGAAGGCAGAATGACTCTCCTTCTCACAAGACGCTACCAAAATAACCTTCAGGGGAAGTT
>JAPQNM010000047.1:11160347-11167847 GCA_029783475.1 Metacarcinus magister
GCGAATGAAAGAGGACCCCGCAGTTTCTTTTAACGAGAGCTGTGGTAAGGCATCCGTCAGAGCCTGCATACTGTATGGCAGATCGGGCTAAGGGGGTCAGAGCGGGGCCAGTGAGCTATTCAGAAAAAAGAGACTGTCGTTTCGGCTCAACTGGCTAAGCTTCGATCCAGTGGCAGTGCGCCAGACCATCCGTGTTAGCACGCCTGAGGGGATATACCTGTCTGAGAAATGTTTAGATCCGATAAGGCGGTGCAACACGCATTGGCTCGGAAGAAGGGGATAGCAGGAACGTAAAGCGGCAGACGTGGAAAAATATCTTGGAGGATACCAGGATCGAACCGCAGGACAGTCTACAGAGTACAAGGAGGAAAAGGGGGGGAGCGGAATGTATGAATGAAAACTCTCGAGAATCACGTCACATTGATGAAGAAAAGATGTGCACAAGTAGTTGGCAAAGTGTCAGGAATGGAAAAAGACGAAATCGAGATCATGACAGTACGTACGATTAGTCCGTAACAGAGAATGCATGATACCCCGACCTATTCTGCTAGGACGTAAGCAGAATCGGAGACCTATCGAACGGAAGCAGAAGCCAATGTCACGTATATAAGAATCAAAGCAAAGCGCAGAAACCTATAGGAAAGCCGACTCCGGGTGTTACTGTAACGAAAGACGAAGCGAGCCAACGCCAGTTTATAGATGGAGATGGAATTGACGGGTGCATTATATCTTAGTCACCGAGGAATCACAGGAAACCCCAGATGGAACATGAGCAGGTTAATGGCGAAGGAACGCCAGACACGTGTGCACGAAGCAGAGCACGGAAATAGTAGACCGAAGAGGGGAGAGGATGGCGCCATGAACTAGAGAGCAGAAGGCAAATTATACGAAAACAACAGCGTGAAGCGGAAGAGGAAGGGAGAGAGGAAAGCGGGGGGATTGGCGGAACTAGGTTAGATCCTAGTTAGGATTTTAAGGGAGGGATAAGGAGGCAGTTTATTCAAGGGTGGGCCCTAGGAGAGGACTGAGGCGACCGATCTGGACTATCTAGGAAGGTGAAGACGCCGATGAAGCGAGAGAGAGACCTGATGTAGAAGCGTGAGTTAAACACGAAAGAATACACAATAATAGACTAAAGAGGTAGGAGGGGAATGTCGCCACATTACGGACACGACAGGAGCCGAAGTCTACGTATTCCTTAAGGCTCAATCTAGGAGGCGAGGGCAAACTAGGTCACATCACCAGAGAGGTGGTTTTCGGCGGGAATTATCGATTGGACACACCGGGGAAAGTTAGTAAACCAAAGGATAATACGTAGAAAAGCGGAGCACCTCAGTACTCTGGCCCTTAGCGCATGCACAGAGAGGAAAGGTATAGGTAAGGGGATGACGAAAGGAGAAGAAGATAGACAGAGTAAGGTACAGAATCACCATAACGGGGGGCCAGACGAAACATGGACACGCTTGGGAGTGAGAGAGGAGCCCGCTCAAGAGAGGCAACCTGAGTAGAAGGAACGGTGCAGCTACAGGGGACAGCGAGCGAAGTCGAGGAGGCAGGTTCGGATCGCGTCCACACGGGCTGGAGGAAAGGATTAGTGAAACAAGAGGAGAGCGCAGCTAGAGTGCACAAGGTATTGATGGCCTAGCTGACGTAGACAGAGACCAAAGCATGAACTTGTAGATATAGGGACGGAAACATTCGAGGGCGGACCTCATAGTCAAAGGAGGGGATCCCGTGTAAAGGGAACGGGGTCATGGCAACACGCAATAGGACATTGAACGGACGGCGGATGCTTTATATAGTTGCGTGGTACTATGTAGAGTGAGTATCCGTAACTGACAGAGGCGTACAATCTGAAGGATAGAAGACTAACCGCTGGTAGGTCAATATGGTGATTGATAAGCAATCTTCCAAGGGATCTATCCCAGGAAAAACAACAGGCCCAGGAGGAGAGGGAGTCCGAGAGCGTCACAGATGTGATCGCGATCGAATGGAGAAGACGGAATAAATGCCCGATGCGTATATAGACAAAAATGGAAACACAAACGCCATCGTTAGGGATCACGAGGACGCATAGGGCTCTCATGCGACCAAAAGCTAGGACCTGGAGGAGAAACCAGACGAAAAATAAGAGGAGGTGGTAAAGCGTATTGAATGAGGAAAGAGAAAAAACAAGCAACGGGAAGTCTAGCGGAAGAAGCTGTGTTGAGAAAATTAGGAAGCATATAGTAAAAAAGTGATACATACGGGCCTAAGTGTAGCAAGAGATGTGGCCAGTTAGGAGAGGAGTAGAAATCGGAGCCGACAAATGAACGAAACCAACGGGACAGTCTGAAGACTAGGGTAGAGCAACTCTACGGGGGTACCAGGAAACAGATGGAAAGACGGGAAGGGATAGGAGGAAGCAAAGCGCATTGGAGGAAAGGCGCAGACGAAAACCACCGTGACAAAAGGACAGGAAGTGAGGTAAGGAAAATGATTGGAAAAGGAAAGAGGATGACGTACCGAACGACGAGAGGAGAGAGAGCCGAGTGAGACGGGGGGAGACATGAATTACACACAATCGACGAACCTAGTATAGAGACGAAGCGGAAGATCGAACCGGAAGCACGAATTTCCCACGAGACACGAGCGATAGGCAAGTAGATAAAAGCAAGCATCGTTAGGAGGGCTTTTCAAGGACTCATTTACAGATGGGGAGCATGGTAGCAGACAGGGCGAAAAGAGACAGAAGGCAGGAGTCATGGAGGACTGGTACGAAGTTGAGCGCGGACAGAGGCCGGAGAACGAGATATCAGAAATGTTGGAATGTCACGCCATAGGCAATCATGGACTAGATCTCCAACGCGTACAACTGCACAGACCCGACAGGGAAAAGAAACCAGTATTACAGCGTCGAGGTGGAAGAAGTATAAGAACTGAGAGCTAGCGAATAAGAGGTGAGAGAACACGAGGACGGAGAGCGAGGCCAAAAGTTGCAGGGATTCATAGTTTCCCTTACAGCGGAGTGCGAACAGATAGTTCCAAATGGAAGCGAATCGTGCGGGCCTCTGTGCAACCAAACGGTGTTAGAAATAAGGGGGAATGCTAGAGGATTGCTGGAGGGTCTTGAGAAAATAATAGAAAGGATGGGACACAGGGAAAAATAGAGGTGTGAAGGATCAGGAGGTCCAGGAGAGTGAACGCAAATGGCTCAGAGGACAGGAAGGGATAGAGAAGGAACGACGGCTACGATGGATAGAGGAAGGAGGAAATAGGCGCTATACGAGCGACGATAAGGGGCAGAGATATCTAGGAAGGAAGTCCATAAGGGTCGAAACATAGTCCATGGCCGAATGATAAGGCAATAGACAGGAAACATTTTGTAAGAAATATTGAGACCGGAAGGGCGTACGGACGTACGAACGAGTGATGCTTAGTTGACGGGGATAACAGTGCCTATACTGTGTTCACAAATGCGAGAATGGCAGGCCCATCGGAGGCAACATGCCCAAATTGGGTATTTTGCCTAGGGAGCCAGGGGATTGAGAGAAAGGGACAGCAGGTCCATCACATAGGGTAGAGGGAAACCACAAGCGCATGTGGCACATGAAAAACATAATGTGAAAGGGCAGGCTAACGTGTGCAAAGGAATAGATGAGAGTCCATACGGTAGAAGGACTGGACAAGCGGTCATGAAAACGAAAATGCGCGTACGAGAAAGAAAGTGGCTTCACCGTGTGACAGTATCCGGAAATCAGAGGCAATCGACCCATATGAAGGACAGGCTCACGAGCTCGGGGAATAAGATGAGCGAGAGAGACGAAGGGCAAAGTGGGTATAAAGAAAGGGAATAGGGAGCGAGAAACGAGGAAATGGCATAGTTACGTCGGCCGCCTTTAGACGAAGGTAAAAGAAGTAAAGGGATATCTACATTAGGAGTGAGAAGGCGCGGACTGCATGGAACCGCCTATTGAATGTCTAGACGGAGATTACCCAAACTAAGGAATCTCAATGGAAAGTGTGTTATAATAATAATATACAAGCGGAGAAGGACTCTGAGAACGAGGAAGGAAAGATGAAAGAGGACGGCGGGAAGGATACAGAAGGACAGCTAGTGAAGGGAAACTAATAACCGTTTGGGACGGATAGGGGAAAGGATGACAGTGAATAGGCATGAAGAAGAAAGGCCATTGGAAAATGATAGGTAGAAACAAGGCATTTGTCCCCAACAATAAAGGGAGTCGAGATCCCGAACAAGTAGAGGGACGACCGACAATACGAGACGAGCAGAAAGGGATTGGTTAGAGACTCTCCATATCAGTATCCGACCAACGAGCGTAAACTAAGGAAAATAATAAGAAGGATAGAAGGCCTAAGTGAATACGTATCTAGTGTAAACGAGTGTAACCCCATAAGCTGAGATTAATAGGTCAACAGGAATTACCCAGTCAGGTCACGCATAACCATGATTGCCCTCCTCATGGTAAGTAGAAGACCTGGACAGTGTACAAGCCATCGATCAAATAATTGCAGGTGTAAATTATATGTGAGCACTATTACAGCACGCGACGAAAGGGATTGGAGTTGATTAGAACAAGCAAAGGACAGAGATAACGGGAGTTAGAAAAGGTAAGGCAGCATTGGGACGGGACGTACGACAGAATCAAGGGACACGGATCCAACGGGTGCCGACCTCGACCAGTAGGATCCAGCCAACAGGTTAGAGCTACGTTGCCAAGCTATCCAAAAGGAGCAAAGCGGACACTTTTGCAGGCAAAGTGAGAGCGAGAAAAACGGCGAAGCAAAGAGATTGAAGAAGTATATCCGGCACAAAGTGGGCCCGAACCACATGAAGTCACAGAGGAGGAGGAACAGATGTCACGTCAGCGAAGAACTAGGAACAGAGTGAGTTTAAGGTAACCGAAGATGCCAGAAGGAATAGGGGGGCAGTGTTCCCATAAGTTGGAAGGATCTATTTTAGCGTAACGATAGACCCTAGAGGCATAGTAGGGGAGAGGAAGGTAGGAACATCCTAAGAAAGGTTAGTATAGAAAGAAAGTCCTATCAGCCATTGTCGTTAGGGAAGGAAATAGGAACGGAGAAGGAAGCGAGGAAGGAACAATCAGAAGGGAAGGAAGTAAAAGGAAAGAAGAAGAAAGGGGAAAGAGAAGGAAGGAAAGGGGAATTAGGGAAGAAAGAAAGAGAAAGGAAAGGAAGAAGAGAAAGAAAAAGGAGAAAGCGAAAACAAAGGACAAGGAGGGAAGAATAGGAAAGAAAGAAGGAATAGGAAGAAGGAGAAGGGCCCAGGACAAGGAGGAAAAGGAGGAAGGAAAGGAAAAGGAAGACAGGGAAAAGGGGAAAGAGGAGAGTATTAAGGAGGAAGAGAATTCAATAAATAGGAGAAAGAAGAAGGAAGTCGCAAGGAGGAAAAGAAAGGAAAGGAGAAAGGAGGAAGGATAAAAGGAAAGGAGGGAGATCGAGGAAAGGGAGAAAAAACAGGAGAGGGAGAGGGAACGAGGAAAGGACAGCGGGGGAAGAGAAGGGAAAAGGGAAAGAGGCAGAAGGCTAAGGGAGAGGAGGGAAGAGGAAGGAAAAGGAAAATAAGGAAAGAGGAAGAGGCAGGGAAATGGAGGAAAGGAAAAGGAAGGAGAAGGAATAGAGGCAAGGAAAAAAGGAACTAAGGAAGGAGAGAAGGTAGGGAAGACAGGAGAAAGAAGGAAGAAGGAAAGGTACAGGAAGAAAGGAGAAAGGACAGGAAAAAGGGGAAGGAAGAGAGAAGAAGTAAGGGAAGGGAAAAGGAACAACGGATCAGAAGAAGAAGCAATGGAAGAAAAGGGGAAGGGAGAGCTCAAAGCATAAAAAGGAAGAAAGGGGAGGATACAGGAGGAGAGGAAAGAAAAGGAAGGAGAAGGGAAAGAGAAGGAGGAAGAGAGGAAAAGAAAGGTAAGGAGGGAAGGATAGAGAGAGCACAGATAATGGGAAAAGGAGAGAATAGGAAAGTGTGTGAAAAGAGAGAAAAAAGAGAAAAAAAAAAAAAAAAAAAAGGAAAAAAAATAAAGACAAAACAAAGGGTAAGAAAAAAAAACCACCAAAAAAAAAGAGGAAAAAAGCAGAGAGAAGAGGGAAAAAAAAAGTGAAAAAGAGAAAAAGAAAAAGACGAAGACGGAAAGAGGAAAAAAGAGAGAAAAAAGATGGAAGAGACCGGAAAAAAAGACGGAGGGTATAAAGAGAGGGGAGGGTGAGGACACACAAAAAAGAGAGGAAGAGCGCGTGAAAAAAAAAAGAGCGAGAGGGAAAAAAAGAGGGATGGGAGATTGAATAGGAGAGAAATGAGAGAGACGCGAAAAAAAAGACGAGGGAAAAAAACAAGAGGGGAAGGGGAAGAAAAAAAAAAGATGAGGGAGAAAGGAAACCCAGACGGGCAAAAAAAAAAAGGAAACAAAGAAGAGGAAGGAATAGAAGGGGGTGGAATTTTGATTTTGGGAACGAGGTGGGAAGGATTAGTGGGTCGGTTGGGTAAAGTAAGTCGGGAAAGTTCCAAGGGAGGAGGATAGAAGAGAGGGGGGGGGAAGAAGAGAAGGAAGGGGGGGAGACAAGAAGGGTAGGAAGAGAAAGGAAAAGAAGAAAAAGAGGAAGTAAGGAAGGAAGAAACAAAAAAGGAGAGGGGGAGAATATGATTGAGGAAGAGGGAAGAAAGAACGTGAAGAGAATGTTGAAGGAAAGAAGTGGAGGTAGTGAAATGATCAGGCTGTAGAGGGTGGGGGGGGACGCGGACGAAAGAGACGAAGGAGGGGAGGGGAAGGAAGGGGTGAAAAAGAGGAAGAGAAGAAAGAAAAAGATGAAAAGAGGTACGAGAATCGAGGAGAGGGGAAGAATGAAAAGTTTAAGGGGGAAGGAAAATAATATGAGAAGGGGCGGGATAGGCGAAAGAGGAAGGACGGGAAAGAGCGGAGGGAAAGAAAAGACGAGAGTCCAAGACGAGGGGAGGGAAGGGAAAGGGTTAGAGAGAAAAAGAGAAAAAGGGAAAGGTTTAGAGCGGGTATAGAAGAGTTTAGAGAGGTTTGGAGAAAAGGTTTAGTTAGCAGTAAAGAGGGTAGAGGAGAGAGAAGAAGAGAAAAAGAAACGGTGATTTCTAGAGATTTAAGATTAGACCGATGGGACGAAGGAAGGGAAGGAAGGGAAAAAGGAAGGGAGATAGGGGACAGAGAGGGGAAAGGGGACAGGGAAAAGGGAAAAGGGAGGCTAGAGAGGACGAAAGAAGGGGAAGAGAAGGGAAGAGGAAGGGAAGGAAGACTAGAGTGGGTAAAGGAAGAGGAAGGGAAGGGGAAGGGGAAGGGGAAGGGAAGGGAAAGGGGAAGGGAAGGGAAGGGAAGGGAAGGGGAAAAGAGGGAATCAATGACGTTTCTTTCCCTTCCAAGCACTTTCTTCTCTCCTTCCTCCCCCTCCCTTCTTCCTCCTTCCCCTCCCCTTCCTCCTCCTCCCCCTTCCCTTCCCTTCCCTTCCTTAACCAAGCACCCT
>JAPQNM010000047.1:11170347-11175347 GCA_029783475.1 Metacarcinus magister
GGTAAAACACTTCAGCAAATATTTTCCTTCAAACAAATATTCATTCGCTCGTGGATATGAAGAGGAAACAAACAGACAGACAGACAGACCGATGGAGAATAGACAGACAGACAGACAGACAGACAGACAGACAGACAGACACACAGATATAAGACGTATAGTTTAAGAATCAGACATACAGACAGACTAAATGATATGTAAAAACAAACTGATAAACAAGAGAAAAAGATGAGACGATAAAAAATAGAGAAGATAGACAGACGAACGGAAAGAAAGGACACACACACACACACACACACACACACACACACACACACACACACACACACACACACACACACACACGAGAGCACTGGGGTTATGTACACATGTAGGAGGGGAGGAGAGGATGGGGGAAAGGAGGGAGTAGGGAGGGTGGGGGTAAGGGGAGGCATGATTGGGGTGGGAGACAGGAGGGGAATAGGAGGGTAGGGGACAGGAGGAGGTAGAGGGGAGGTAGGCGGGGAAGGGGAGGCGTGGTTGGGGTGGGGTAGTGAAGGGGGATAATCCTTCACTAATCATGATATCCTACATAGTTATTCAGTTTTAGGTAAAGATGTATGTTTAAGTCTTGCTTCATGCACTATTTATATACAACCAGCTGCGTCTCTCCCTCTGCGTGTTGGTAAACGAGGAAAATATGTTAAACGAAACTGTATAATTTTGTTAATGACATTCTTGTATATACTAATGTTTTGAAATCGAAAATAATTATTTCTAATGACATTTTCATATTCATTAATGTTTTGAAATCAAATATGTTTAATTCTAATGACATTTTCGCATTTATTGATGTCTTGAAATCTAACTTAATTATTTATAATGACATTATTATTCGTTAATGTTTTAAAATCAAACATAATTATTTTTAACTTTTTCAACTAAAAGACTAACATTTTACATTCATTGCTATTTGCAATTCTAACAATTATTTATAACTTTCAACAAACATTGCCTAGTCTTTTTACATTCATTGCTATTTTTATCTGACCAAGATATTTCTAACTCCCTAAATAACCTAGCTTAGCATAACACTTCCATACCTAGCCTAACCTAACCTAACCTAACCTAACCCAAACTAACCTAACCAAACCAAACCAAACCTAACATGACTACTTTCAACTTCATTTCTTATACATTCAACAATACAATATTCTTAGTTTAGTCTCCTGATACCTTCCCTAACACCTTAGTAGCTAGAACACCACCACCACCACCACCACGACCCCCAATTGATCCCTCCCCCAATCACCATCACCCATTACCACCCCACCATCACCACCAATCTTCACCATTACCCCAATCACCACCACGCCCTCACGACCAATCTCTATTACCTCCCCTGCTATTACCACGCCCACCCACGCCCCTCCCCACCGCCCACGCCTTCAAGCTGCTAAGTTTCCCCTCCACACACACCTCTGGGCCGGTAATTGGTCTGTTTTGATTGGATTTCAACGCCAAGCAATCTGCCTCTCACATCTCCTTCCCCTCTCACCCCCCCTTCCTTCCCCTCTCACCCCCCTCTCCTCCTTCCCTCACTTCCCCTTACCCTTAAACTGCCAAACACTTCCACCGTTATATACTTCCAAGCCGCCTCCTCCTCCTCCTCCTCCCCTTCTACCTCCTCCTCTTCCTCTTCCTCCTTTACCACCACAATCTCCTTCCTACTACTTCTACTCCTCCTCCTCCTCCTACTACTACTCCTCCTCCTCCTCCTCCTCCTTCCATCTTTGTCCACCTCGTTATCCTTCTCTTACTCTGCCTACTTTGCCTCCTCCTCTTCCTCTTCCTCTTCCTCCTCCTCCTCCTCCTCCCATGAAAACGCCTCAAGATCTAGTCAGACTTAAGTAAAAATTTACATACGAGAGAGAGAGAGAGAGAGAGAGAGAGAGAGAGAGAGAGAGAGAGAGAGAGAGAGAGAGAGAGAGAGAGAGAGAGAGAGAGAGAGAGAGAGAGAATGTCGCAGGGATGAACCAATTATGTTTATGGCTTGAGTGAGAGACTTCATATCGTAAATGAGGTTGAGGAAAGAGAAGGAGGAGGAGGAGGAGGAGGAGGAGGGTTTAGAAGAAGACAAGAGGGTGGAGGTAGTCTGCATGAAAGCAAGGATGTGGGGTGGGTGGAGGAAAGAACGGAGGGAGAGAAGGAGAGAATGGGGGTGTGGGGAGGAAAAAGAGGGAAGGGAAGGAGAGAAAGAGGGAAGGGAACGGAAGGAGTGGAGAGAAAGAAGGGAAGGAGGGAGGGAAGGGAAGGAGAGAATAAAGAAGGGAGGGAAGGGAAGGAGAGATTAGGGAGAAGGGAGTCAGGGAAGGAGATAATAGGGAGAAGGGAGTGAGGGAATAAGGGAGGAGGGAAGGGAGGGAAGGAGGGGAGGAAGGGGAGGGAGGGAAGGGAGGGAAGGGAGGGAAAGAAGGGAAGAAACCAGATCAGTGGATGGAAAACTGAATTTTGATCGCTTTAAATTAATCTGTGTGGGCGGGAGGGAGAGGGGAGGAGGAGGAGAGAGAGAGAGAGAGAGAGAGAGAGAGAGAGAGAGAGAGAGAGAGAGAGAGAGAGAGAGAGAGAGAGAGAGACACGAGTGGAATGAACAATATGATATAGTCTTAGGCATTGGTCTGCTCTTTCACTCTCCTCTACGCTCCTCTCCTCACATTTTCCTTAGAAGAGCGGACAGTAATTCGGAGAAAAGGAAGTGGAGCGGATTTTTCCCCTCTGCTTCCCACACTCCGCTCCGCTCATTTTCATTTTTTCTAATTCCATAGTTTTTCAGTCATTTGTGTTCATTATTTTTTCGTTTCAACCCTTAAACAACATCGTATATCAAAATTTGAAGCACACATACGATGCAAACCAGAGAAATTTCAATATAGAATAAAAAATTACACGTCTACTAATTCCTACATAATACTTTAAAAATAGTGATGATGAGATTGACTTTATATTTCGTGTTCGTAAACTGTGGCAACGTTTCTTTGCTTTCAAAAATAATGAACAACCAATTTGACGTTAAGGTATGACTGACTAACAAGGTGGACAGAGCAGTGATGGAAGGTGGAAGAACAGTGTTGCAGAGTGTACCAGTGAAAGGGATGAGAGAGTGAAGATACTGGTTAACTCTTGCATTGGTGAGCTGGACAGAGCAGTGATAGAAGATGGAAAAACAGTCTTGCAGTGAGTAACAGTGGAAGGGATGAGAGAGTGAAGATACTTGTTAACTCTTGCATTGGTGAGCTGGACAGAGCAGTGATAGAAGGTGGAAAAACAGAGTGTACCAGTGAAAGGGATTTAAATTATATCTTCTTGGGCTAAATAACCAAATCATTACACTCTTCCTGGCCCCATTATATGTAAGTAATTATCATATGACTGATTAGTAGAAATGACTAACTAACCTAATGACTCCACCAGCTAAACGAGAGCGAAAGCAAAAACATAAAAGTGAATACTGAAACTTCCACTTGAATTCAAACTTGTAATCTTCCAGTTGTCTCGTCAGCAGAAAGTGGTGAAGCCTTTAATGCCATTCCAGCTGTGGAAGGTAGTAGTGGCAACACGCTGCCTAGAAAAGGAAGCCCGTTAAGAAGGGTTGTGATGAGTCCCCTTGGCAGGAACGTTTTGTCACTGTTTTCACCTATAATCAGACTGCAAGAGACCCGAGGAATGGTCGAGCATACATTACAGGAGACTATATAGCCTCTCCATTAAGTTTGATTAAGGTCCCAAAGAAACTACGAAATAGCAGTTAAATTAATTACTTCACTACATGAATTAATTAATCTACGAATGAATAGCAGTTGAGTGTACATAACAATATTAGGGTGTTAGGCTAAGGCTGAGGGTGGGTGTTGGCACGGCCCGCTACGCATATCATATTATTACTGTTACTGTTATATATAAAGACGATACTTATTGTCTGGTAAGTCTGTTAATGTGTATTGTATTAACATGTGATGAGGCATTTTTGTCGCAAATCATTAGTTTATGTATGTGGAAAACGAGGGATTAGAAAAATAATTCAGACATAAACGGTTAGCAAAATTAATTCATGACATTAATAAAATTCACACAAAAATATAATAAAAAGTTTCGTCCGCCAAATTCAGACGGTTGAAACACTGAAGAAAAAATAGTGATACCGTTGGAAAGCCCAAACCAAGCAACACAACAACATGGCGGGGCTCGGACGGGCGAAACACTGGAAATATACCCCCAAAAAATTAATAGTAACCCCTAGATTGAAAGTCTGAACCAAGCAACGAAACAACATGGCGGGGCTCGTACGGATGATACACTGGAAATATACCAAAAAAAATAGTAATACTTATATCAATAGTCTGAACCAAGCAACACAACAACATGGCGGGGCTCGGACGAGAGTATCATAACCCGACATCAGAGTAGTGTTGTCCTGAGCAGCCTAGCCTTCCTTCCGTCATTCACATACATATATACATTCCCTTTTTACGCCTGTTATTCACGCCCTACACTATATCTTTTAGGCTGGACACACAGTACTAACCTTTCTCTTCATGCTATGTAACTATAACCTCGCTGCCTCCTCAACACACGCGGGGAAAGGTTATTTAGTGTTTTGTTTAATGCTACACGTGCACGAGCTTCACTTCACTTCACTCGACTCAATGACACCAATGACTAAATATTTTTCTTACACTTTGATTATTATTACCATCACGAATATATAAATGAGTGAGAAAATATGTATGTTATATTTGTTGTAGTGTTTATGATAAGGAATGTTAAGTTAGAGAGAGGTTAGTGAAATAAAGTAAACAATACGTATTCCAAGACTAGATGCCGTCTGAACACCAACATCAGTCATCATCATCATCATCAGCGCCACTACTACCAGCAAGTCATTTCAACAGGGTAACAAATATATATCTACTTATGACTATAATACTGCAATTTCTTCACTATATTTGGACGTTTTGGGTCAC
>JAPQNM010000047.1:11200347-11202847 GCA_029783475.1 Metacarcinus magister
TGACTTAAAACGTAACCGAATTGACTTAAAACGTAACCGAATTGACTTAAAACGTAACCGAATTGACTTAAAACGTAACCGAATTGAATTAAAACGTAACCGAATTGATTTGAAACGTAACCGAATTGACTTAAAACGTAACCGAATTGATTTGAAACGTAACCGAATTGATTTGAAACGTAACCGAATTGACTTAAAACGTATCCGAATCTACTCAAAACGTATCCAAATTTACTTAAAACGTATCTGAATGTACTTCAAACTTAACCGAATTGACTTAAAACGTATCCGAACTGACTTTAAACGTATCTGAAATTACTATTGAACGCGTGACTCAGTAGTTTAGTTCACAAATTCGTTCCTTCCCACTGAGACACCACCATCCGCCCGCCCGTCAGTCCAGTCCGTTCCGTTCCGTTCCGTTCCGTTCTCGCCTGACAAGCTGGAACAAACCGTGATTCAAGCAGATCGTAAAATTATGAACTAGCTCGAAAAATGGTTAAGCCAATTAGCGTCAACCAATCTCACGTCCTCTACATAGCTGGGGAAAAAAAAATTAGTAAACGAAAAGATAAAAAATATAAAAATAGATGAACGTGATTTTGGAATGAAAAAAGTGGAGCTTATTTGTATGCAGTCCAGTATCACGGAGTTAATGTTGGTGATGATTTTTAGTAGCTACAGAACTATATTCCCTCCCTACATAAGTACTACAGCAGCAGCAGCAGCAGCAACAGCCTCCCCCTCAAGGTATAGTACTGTAGGCTATATATTATAATTATAATGACAGAATGGTGTACTTCTTCATATACAACTTGTTCGTAATACAGGTTAAGAGAACATATTATTACCGTTTCCATGATATAGTTAAAGTTTCTTGGGAGTGTATTATGTATTATGTAGTTTCTCCTTCCTTCCTGCCTTCGTTTTGTATCTGGAGTCGTGAAACTAAGTACAAAGAATACAAAATGAGTAAGAGTTTCATAGTTTCGTCTTGCTTAATCCTTACGCTTAACATTAAGAGACAATATAGAACTAAGTACAGAGGCAGACTGTAGTTTTTTTCTCCCTGTTCCTTTCCCTTACAATCCTGAAAAACGCTACATAACCAAGTATAAAACCAGACTGTAGCTTCCCTCTGTCTCCTTCCCTTACTCTCGTGAAAAAACGCTACAGAACCAACTATAAAATGCACCTGTAGTTTCCCCCTTTTCCCTTCCCTTACCCTCCTGCAAGACACTATATAACCAAGTATAAAACCAACCTATAGTTTCTTTCTGTTTCCTTCCCTTACCCTACGGAACTTATAAGTGTAGAGGCAGCACGTGTATAGCAAGACCCAACTCCCTTTTACCCTTCATGAATACTACCACAGAAGCAAATGTAAATAATAAGAGTATTCGTGGACGAGGGACAGACAGACAGACAGACAGGACCAAACCTTCACGTTATAACACACGTACACAAGAGGCAAAGAACGCAGTATTAATGTAACGAAAAGAAGAGTTATTTACACCGAGGAAAGTGTTGATACTGACAAGATCTTGACTGTAACCTAAAAAAAATAAAGAGAGAGGGGAAGAAAAGTGTTTCACATGTATGACAAATAAACCAATGGAACTTTAAAGGATTTACGATTGTTGATATTGAGAGAGAGAGAGAGAGAGAGAGAGAGAGAGAGAGAGAGAGAGAGAGAGAGAGAGAGAGAGAGAGAGAGAGAGAGAGAGAGAGAGAGAGAGAGAAACACACAAACAAACGGATACACACAGACAGACAAACACACACACAGACAGACAAACAAACAAACAAATATAATAAGAGAGAACTAGAGCGTCACTTACATAACAAATACAGTATTCAAACCTTACAAAACACTAACAATATTTACTATCATTAAACACTAATAATAATAACTCGCTAATAATCTCCTTGCAAACAAAAGAGCAGAGCGGGGCAACACGCGTCACTTTACCTAACCAGACACAACACTACCACTATTTATGATGAACAATTCTAACAACAATAACGTAGGAATACAATAAGGTTATAGATAATTAAATGCAGCAGAATCACACACACTCTCTCAGCCTCCACCTAACTAAAGGAATGATGATCTTTTAAAATGTGAATAAAGGGCAAAATAATATTAGCATCAAGACGTAAGATTGAAGGAAAGGACAAAACACTGTGGATAGTTAGTGTAGCAAGTTAACTGTATTATGTTCATGGCTGTACATAAACATACATTCTGGTTAAGACTGTACATACATAAACAAACCTTCACACTGCACTTATTCACACTTTTATTCATACTTATTCACACTAATTTATTCACACTTATTCATTGACACTTATTCCGCACCGTTCTTGTCCTTGCAAAGTATAGATACAAAAAAGTTGAAGCATAAAGTGACAAAAATAAATAAATAAATAATAATAATAAAAAAATAAATCAAAACGCTTCCCGCCTCTCCTTTGTCACATGTAGGTCAGTAACGCC
>JAPQNM010000047.1:11215347-11250347 GCA_029783475.1 Metacarcinus magister
ATAGAATAAGCAAATAGATACAGAGAGAGAGAGAGAGAGAGAGAGAGAGAGAGAGAGAGAGAGAGAGAGAGAGAGAGAGAGAGAGAGAGAGAGAGAGAGAGAGAGACAGTTGCAGTGCCTTCCTGTAGTGTCTGCAGGGCGTGGTGGGTCAGTGGTCACCGGCGGATGCAGCCATGATGAACATCCTTCTCATGCCAGCCTGCGCAGCCTCCTACTGCTGCTGCTGCTCCTGCTTATGATGCTGGTGCTGGTGCTGCTCCTGCTTATGATGCTGGTGCTGCTGCTGCTCCTGCTTATGATGCTGGTGCTGCTGCTGCTCTGCTTATGATGCTGGTGCTGCTGCTGCTCCTGCTTATGATGCTGGTGCTGCTGCTCTGCTATGATGCGGTGCTGCTGCCCTGCTTATGATGCTGGTGCTGCTGCTGCTCCTGCTTATGATGCTGGTGCTGCTGCTGCTCCTGCTTATGATGCTGGTGCTGCTGCTGCTCCTGCTTATGATGCTGGTGCTGCTGCTGCTCCTGCTTATGATGCTGGTGCTGCTGCTGCTCCTGCTTATGATGCTGGTGCTGCTGTTGCTCCTGCTTATGATGCTGGTGCTGGTGCTGCTCGTGCTGCCCCGCTAGGCTGCATCACGTCTCCTCTTCTCGCAATGGCCGACACGACGTATTTTAGGTAACGTGTCGATAACAGTAACATTACGAGTGGCCAGCGCCTTCACCCCGGGGCTCACTGCCTTCTAGGTGACACCAGGTGAGGGTCCTTGTAGGCAGTGGGCAGCCCTTGGCCACTCATGCACACTGATGGTCGTTACCCGGGTGTGTGCTGCACTCACCTCACCACCACACATCCGACCACTTGCCTAGATACCCTTGGCTCTCATGCAACACTTCACATGCGCCAGGGAACAATTAATACCACCGCTGCTTGCATTAACCCGGCATTCCATCCACGTAGCTATGTACATGGTGGAGATACTTCATAATAACCAGGGTATATGTTTTGCAGGTTGATATAAGGTGTACATCACAGTAATGTCTTTTCAGCTTACGTTCATTTCATAAGCTACAATTATATATACGTACCAGTGAAGTGTACTAATCAAGTCTACACACACACACACACACACACACACACGCACATATACACAGTTTTTGACCACACGCATTCAAAGCGTCGTGCTTGATGGTAGTCAATCTTCATATATCCCTGTAACTTGTGGAGTACCTCAGGGCACTGTCCTGGGTCCCCTTCTCTTCCTTTCTTACATCAATGATCTCCCACTGTCGCGCTCCTCTATTATTAGACTTTTTGCAGATGATAGCTTAGTTTACCGACCAGTAATAGATAGGAATGACTGTCTTCGACTACAGGCTGATCTAGCTGCACTTGAAGACTGGGAAGCCAAGTGGCAGATGATATTTAGACCAGACAAAAGCTATCATATCCGATTCACCCGTACTAACAAACCTATTCCATTCACATACAAACTCCACAACACTAACCTTGACACTGTCTCTTCTCACAAATACTTGGGCGTCCACATCTCAGCAGACATGAGATGGAACACACACGTGAGCAGCATCAGAGCCAAAGCTAGCAGAGTCCTCGGGTTCTTGCGTAAGAACCTTAGCAGATGTAACACAAACATCAAAATTCTTGCTTTTAAGACACTTGTTCGGCCATACTTAAAATATTGTGACACCGTCTGGAACCCACACACCCACAATAACATCAATAAATTAGAGGCCATACAAAACAAAGCTGCAAGACGTGATTACAGACACACTCCATCAGTCACCTTGCTCAAACACAACACAAAACTAGACCCTTTAGCAACAAGAAAACAAATACACAGACAATAGATGATATATAAAATCACAAACAATCTAGTTGACATAAACAAACACACTTATCTACATCCTACAATCATACGATCTACCAGAGGCAGCCACAACTTTAAATACCACACTTACCACACAAACACTCACATATTCAGATATTCATTCTTTCCCCGCAGCATCCAGGAGTGGAATCATCTCCCATCCCATATAGTTAATAGTCCCACTTTTGAGACATTTAAAAGTATGATCACCAATCATTACCTTCCTAATCATAATCCAAATCCTGCCCCCTTACCTAATCCGAATCCCTACCCTTATCCTAACCATTATCCTAATCCTACCCAAGCCCCTTGAATCCGCCGCACATTATGCTGTCCGAGAGCGGGACCTACTTCAGATTCAGATACACACACACACACACACACATGAATGGATGACCTTTCTTTCGTTGTGTATGAGGCTTTCTCTTTTGTTTTCAGGTCAACATTTTAAAAGTATGTCCTTCCTCCATTCGTAATTCACTATGTACATATTACTTTTGTTGGCTGCTTTATCTTGGTTACAACAGCCTCATGCACAACCCTGGCAGGCGGACGGATGCACGGGGATAAGGGGTGAGGGGTGAGGGGCGAGGGGTGAGGGGCGTGGTCATTATCACCCTTACCACTCTGTTCTGATCAAGTGAGATAGGTTAGTGGAGCCGCGTGCCAACAACACTATTATAGGTTAGGTTAGGTTAGGGTATGTTTGGTTAGGTTAGATGATGAGGAAGGAAAGAACGTGAAAGTAATGAGGGAGGAAAGAATGTGAAGGTGATAAGGGAGGAAAGGAAAGAACGTGGAGGTGAAAGTGATGAGGAAAAAAACGTCAAGGAAGGAGGAAAGGAATTAATGAATCAGCATTGTTATTGTTATTTACAGGACATCTAACCAGTATTTACGAGTATACAGTGATTCATGGCACCACTCTATGTCAACTGTAATCTCATGTAGTAGGCAGGCTTCCCAACCCTCGCCCCATCACCACAGTAAGGGGAGGGAAGGAAGGGAGGGGAGGGGAGGGGAGGGAAGGGAAGGAAAGGGAAGGGCCAGAGGAAGCCAAAGCCAAGCCAGTGAATACAGTATAAAGCCAATGCAATGAACTAGTATATAGGAAGGCGCAAAATATTCCTCAATTCTATTCTAACATAACAAAGACAACTGGGAAAAAAAATTATATATAAAAAAAAATTGTATTCGAAATAAATATTCATCAATCAAGAGAATAATTATTAATGTGTCAGTCATGTATACATTTATGTTGTCAAATCCATCACTGTTATACATTTTCATTTAATTAGGAATATTCATGGTGTGAGCGTTTACTTTTTTTTTAAAAATTTTTATATAGTTAATTCAATAATTGCTTTAGTAGTATGCAGACATTTACCGCACATCATTATATCTGAAGCCATTTGCGTGTGTGGCACTTATTACTGGGTGAAGATTGAGTATAATCATTGATGGTGCATGACAAGATCGAGTCTGTTAATCAAGGGATGAGATTGGAAAGGCAACCAACACGATAAAAAAAATATTCTTCCATTTCATTTAGTGGAAAGTGGGTCAGCTAAACAGTGTATGAACCATCTATGCTTATTAGGAAATAGTTATATACCTGTTTTATTCACCTATGTTTGTTCCTGTTTCTTGTTTTATTAGTTATTTCCTCTCTAATCTCACACACCGAACAAGACAAACAGAAACACATAAATACCTTCCATTACACACACACACACACACACACACAGTCATTCAGTCACCTGGGAATCAACCATTTATCACCTTAATTCAAGTTGACAAATTAGATAAACGTGAAGTTAATTGACACATTACTCACTTGGATTGTATTAATGTCTTCCCATCCTCTACACACAACCTTACCTCGATAGATAAAATAAATAAATAGATATATAAATAGTTTATTAACCACGGTGTTAGACTGCACATTGACAACCTATATAACATAACCTCGTATAACAGGTTAAAATGAACAAATAACACGCTAATACTATTACTTCCTACGACTTACAGACATCGTAATATAATACTAGACTGAGAATCCTTAAGAAATAGATTGATAAACCATTTGCATTGTTCACGAGTAAGAAGTATGGTTTCAAGACTGAAAATATAACGTTAAAATAAAGTAGACACCCCTATCACTACACTAACACGTAACTTTCATCCTCTTCACACATCTACCTCTTCTCGTCTCTACACCTGTAATCCAAACATTAGAATGGTTTACCAGTTTACCTAATACCTACACAGCTAGCTTTATATATAGTAAAGTTTGCTTGTAACTTACCTATATAGCTGCCTTGCTTTGCCTTACCTTGCCTTGCCTCCTTGACTTTTAAATATTTTCCTACGCATTATAAATCAGAATATGAAAGAATCAGTTGGCATTATGTAGAGTAAAATTTGCTTGTAACCTTATCTATATAACTCCATGGTGTTGACCCTTGCCTTGCCTTATCTTGCCTTGCCTTGACTTATCTTATCTTGCCTTGACTTGCTTTGCCTTTTAAATGTGTTCCACCTGCACAGCTGATCCACAGGACAGCTGTTTACCAAGCTTTACCTTACAACAGTGCTTTATAATGTATAATAACCATTCATTCGCTACCTTACCGTATTTATGAATGAGTGTCTTAGTCAACAGTTTGTATGGTATTATTTTACATCATCGTATAGAAGTGAAAATTACCACTAAATAAGTAATAATGTATATTTATTTCACGTCTTGACCCTTCCTCCTCTTCCCTTTCCTCCTCCTCCTTCTGTCGTGTCTTATTTACTCTACTCTTATTATTTGCTTTACCACATCAATCTAAGAGGTGGTGGATAAGTAGGTTTATTTCCACAGTTAATCAAGACAATGTGGAAGAGGAAGTGGAGTTAGTGGTATTGTGGTGTTGTGAAGTGGAGTGTTAAGGCAGCAAGTGGATTGGATTCGCCTTCACTTATCACCATGTCCTACAGATGGTTCACTTAAATACCCCTTATGGTGAGTATTATACAGGCTACATATACTTTTAGACTAGTAATAATGACGTGCATATAGAGTTGTAATAATGCACTGCCAATTAATGACTGGTGATTTAGTTTGATGATGTAGTAATGAGGTAAAATGTGCATCTACTTAAACTAATCTAACTTAACCTCACCTAATCCTCGTCTCTTAATCAAGGTTATAACTGTTACCATTTAATATAATGTTTTAAAATATATATATTATTTTGTGTATGATATGGATGTTGTTCTTGTATGTTACGTTAGGTTAATATATATGACTTTTACTCATTCTCTATATTTTTATTTCCAGATAGGTTAGGTTAGGTTAGGTTAGCACATATCTTTATTTAAGTGTGATAATTGTGTGGTGTGTGTATGTCTCCCTTATTTAATGGACCTTATATTTTATTGGCAAGGTTAATGGTACAAAAACACCATACTTAAGTTTTTTTTTCCTTATTATATAGTGGTAGGTAGTAAAAGTGTATCCCATTCCTGTTTATTTATATTTTTATTATTAATTTAACGTGCGTATATTATAATTTTGTAGGTGTAATTTATGTCTGCCACAACCTAACCTAACCTAACTTAACCTAACCTAACCTAACCTAACCTAACCTAACCTCTCATAGATCCATATTGAGATTGAGGTTATTACAAATGCATTAACTTGATTCCACAATACATTAACTTCATCTAAACACCTGACTGTCACTATTGCTGCTTGTAACTGATTGATTTTAACTTTTCTTCTCATAACCCTCCAACATAATTCAGTCTTTTAAGATATATAACTGAGATTTTAAACTTTTTGTTCAGTTTGTCAATTAGTTTCTCAGTTTATCAAGTTTCTTAATGGTGGCATAAGTGACACTAGAAGGGGTGAAGATTGAATAGAAGTCAGTATATTGTAAGCAAGTTATCTATGTTATTTAAAGAAGATGACATTAAGGCACCAAGATGAGTGTACGAAGGAGACGTATTATTTTGTATTCTGACGTCTATATAAGAGAGCGTGATAACCTTGTGGAAGACTGACGCGGTGGGTTTTAGGTTAGGTCGGCTTAGGTCACAAGATGTTCGGTGTGTTTGATTTCTAATAAAAGTAATGAAATGAGATTGTGGAGACGAGCAGCTGTGTGTTGCAAGGTGACGAGGAGAGACGTAGGACAGCTGTGGAATGCACAATAACAAAAATTTACTGAAGGAGATACCCAAAAATCATTGTCCAGAATTTATATTGATTCCAGCAACTTAGTACGTAACATCTTCTACCTAACGAGTGTCTTCTGCAATTTGTCGATTGGCTAGTTTACTAAGAAATATATGAAAGTTCAATATTAGTTAAATTATGTTAGATAATCTGAGTATTTATAAGTAAAAATAAGAATTTCAAAAAATCTTCAGCAAAATTGTTTGTCACGTTGAATTTTCAATTGAACTTCCAAGTCTGTATAAAAATTCATTGTGCTTTCCAACATAGATAGTTGTCTTGAAATTGAGTTTTATCATTTTTCTCATGAAGTGGAAGGGAAGGAAGTCAATAACCTAGACTACAATAAAGTCAAACTGTAACATTAATTTTGAAAGGTAGAAAAATGTACCACAGTTTCCTAAGTAATAAAGAGGAGTGATAACTATGCATCCAGTGTGTGCATGGTGGGTGTCTGGCTTTGTATTGTATTGGTGTGTGACAGACTGTTTCTAGGTGTCGAGACTCACACTGATAACCAGCAGCATCCCTTCATAGTGTCACGATGGGATGCTACACTTCTCTATAAGATTCAGTCACCATAGATTGTGTGATTATTGAATTCAGGGAACTTTATCTTTTTTCTCATTTATATTAGTTTAGCATAGTTTACAGTCATCACTAGTTTGAATCATGTATGTTCTTGGTACATATACTTATTACAACACTTAAGAACGTTATACAATATAATGCTACTCCTGTTTCATCTTACTATCCCTACTATCTTTACACCACAAATAAACAGATAAAAATAAACAGATAAATAAACAAACACATAAACAGCCAGCTAGCTAACCAGTACAACCAATCAACAAACACCAGCACATATACACAAACATCAATCTGGTAAGGTGAAAATGTTTATTGATAACTAATGATATAATGATGTCATACAAAAGTTGAAGGTTAGTGGTAAGCAACAGCAGCAGCTTGACTTGCTATACATAATCAAAACTTGCCAGTTCTGGTTTGATTTAAATAATGATAGAAAAAAAAAAGTTTTCAAACACAAAACTGCTTTCACTTTTAGGGTTGAGTGTCTGGGGATTAATTAATTATGGCATGTGATTAACCTGTAGCTGCAGGTGTCACTTACCTGTGTGAATACTTTTCATGCCACTTTATATATCAATTAAGGTAACTATGATGTTAATTAGTGGTTTAATCTGCAACCTGTCTCTGGGAACACTCTCAAGGAGGTGGGCGTGGCAGGGGAGTGTCCATTTACACCTGTACATAGCATTCTTGTATATTATAATTACACATACACTCTCTCTCTCTCTCTCTCTCTCTCTCTCTCTCTCTCTCTCTCTCTCTCTCTCTCTCTCTCTCTCTCTCTCTCTCTCTCTCTCTCTCTCTCTTTCTTCTCATCTTTCATTTATTCAATAAGACCATTCATATTCCAAGTTATTTTGTTCCCTTGTATAATGGTTTTTTTTTCTTTTATCTTTTTTTTTATAATCAATGTGTATGCAATATGTTACTTTTTGATATTCAATACTTTAATGTTTACTTCAAAATGTATTTACAATATACAAAAGAAATGTTGGTAGCTGTTCACTTTTATATAAAGTTTCAAAAGAAGAATGGTGTTACTACAACCATGATATTAGGAACATATTAAGGAAAACATATTGATCAACGAGTGTCAGTGTTCTTCCCTAATATAACATTGAGAGACTATAACATGTGTGAGTATGTATTGTGTTTCAGCTTTACTAATACATGTGCTAAGTTGATGGTTTGTTTTCAGAAGTGTGGTGTGTGTGTGCAGGGCGACCACCATGGTAGGGGGCATGGATGGGCCTAGCAGTGGTGTGTGTGTGGTGTGTGCCAAGGTGGTGAGCAGCTCACTGGTCAACGTGCATGCCAGCCTCATTGCACAGAATGGCAGCATACACAGACAGATGGGACAGGTGGTGGGGGTGGAGCAGCTGGAGGAGGCGTGCCGAGCTACCGAATTTGTGTGTTCCATCTGCCTCAGACTCCTGCTCAATATTGTTAACCTTGAATGTAAAGTGATTCTACTAAAAGATGAGTTTCGGGCCACATTCCTGCAGGGGACACAGACACGGAGGGAAGTGTTGGTGGGTGGACAAGATCACCTGCTTGGCCAGTGTTCACTAACGGACCACAAGACTGATGATGGAGACTCACCACAGGATGAAGTGTGGAGCAGGACTCACCTTGACCCCTGTGTGAAGCCGGAGAAAGTTGAGAGGTTCTTCAGTAACATTCCATTAGACACAGATAACATTACACAATCCTTCAACACCAGTAAACCAGCAGTAGATGACAGAACACAGGATGTCAAGTCTGTAGTCAAACATGAGTCTCCTGGCTGTGAGATCAGTGGAGTCACCAGTAAACAGTCATCTCAGGGACTGGACACACACCTTGCCTTAGACACCAGTGCTGCTCAACTAAGTGACTTGCTGCCTCCACACTGCCTTCTGGGTGATGATGCGAACTCTTTTGGTTCTCAAGGTGAAGAAGAAACCTTGAGGGATGTCATTAAGAGACCCAACAGTGAGCCCTCCATGCAGCAGTACTCTAATAATCCCTCCACCACTGTCAACACCCTGCAGACTACTAAACCAATGCAATGTGGTGGTGAGGGAGAGAAAACCTGCGGCCTAAGCAGCCCGGAGGAGGACAAGCAGGACAGTGACTATCTGCCAGACTGTGGTGGAGGTATTTCCTGTGAAAGCAGCGGTGAACTCACACCACACAAGAGAATCAGGAAACACAAAGGCAAGGAAGACCAAGGTACTTGTAACACTAAACCACAAATATGAACTAACTCAATCATGTCATTGTAATTGTTTTCATGATAAATTTTGTTCTTCACTTGTTCTTCACCTTTAGGAGGACCAGTTGTGCTCCACACGCTCCAAGGCCTCAGTCCCATCTATTATTAACAGTGTTGTATCTAATGTTTCATTCTGCCATCCTGCTCTAAGGATACTTTCACCTAATTGGAATATACTACAAATAGACAATTAATATGTTCCTGCTCACGCTAGTTTGAAATATGAGGCTATTTTAAAATTTTCACCTCAGAGTGCTAAAAGTTCTCTTGAAGGAAGGAAATTTGGTTTTGCTTTGACAAAATAGAAAGTACCTAAGTTACTATTAGTCAATTTGTGTTTCTCTCTTCTGTCTATCTATATGTATAGCTGTCTTATATCCCCATTGAAAGGGGGTTGGCAAGACAAGGTAATTAGAGTTCAGGAACACTTTACTCTCCCTTCCCTCTGTGCCCTGACTTCTCATAGGAGATAATACAAAGGAGGGGCTTCCCAGACCCCTCGCTCCTTACTCTTTGTTGCCTTTCATGATCTGCAGGGAATAACACAGTGGTAGTATTTCTCTTACTGCCGTTATATGAAACATTAATGCATTTAGGGGAATGTTGTCTCACTTACTCCCTCACTTCCAACTTACCTATGTGCAGGGCAGCCCGGAGCC
This sequence comes from Metacarcinus magister, assembly GCA_029783475.1. Classification (NCBI taxonomy): domain Eukaryota; kingdom Metazoa; phylum Arthropoda; class Malacostraca; order Decapoda; family Cancridae; genus Metacarcinus; species Metacarcinus magister. The sequence continues at coordinate 11,224,971 of JAPQNM010000047.1, forward strand.
CACACACCTAAGAGGAGGAAGAAGCTGAACGCTGCTTTAGAGACGGTGGAAGTTAAGGCAGAGACGGAAGATGAGTGGACATCCAAGGAATCTGGGACAGCAGAGGTAAGGGGAAGGGGATATAAGGGTAACACAGATAGAAAACAAGATTGAGGGGTAACATATGAGAGGGTGAGATGCAGAGATACAGTGTGTGTGTGTGTTTCTTTGTTTATTTACCTAATTGTGACAAACAGTGCCTCAGTGGTTAGCATGTCTCACTACGAATCCGCTGGCCCGAGTTTGATCCCAGATGAGGACAGTTGGCACACAGTTCACCCAGCTGTTCATCCTCCCAAACGTGTTGGTGGATAAATGGGTACCTAGGGAAGCCTGGGGAAGGTAAACTGTGGAAACTTGGATGTCACAGTGGCCCTGTGTCCAGGCGTAACGGATTAATTTCCACCGCAGGCTCAAAGGCCAATGTGACGGGAGATGAACACCCACAGCTACAGCGTGTGCCAACACTTTACCTTACCTTCAGTTCATTTCAAGTATCTATACTTTCCTGGGGACAGCTGTACTTTTTTTTGTATCATTCAAGCAAATTTCTTTTTGCAATTTTTTTTGTTTCTTTAAATATCTAGCCTCTCCTTTTCTTTCCATTATTAGATCTTTGTATGTATGTGCAAGCTTGTGTGTGCATATATATATATATATATATATATATATATATATATATATATATATATATATATATATATATATATAATGTCTATGCTGGTTTCAGCTTGAAGAGGTACTTGTGACGTGTGAGTTGTGTGGAGACCAGTTGAGTGATGCCAAGCAGCTTGGGCAGCACCGCAGGGAGGCACACACTGCTATCTACTGCCATGTGTGTCAGTGGTGCCCCAACACATGCTACAGGGAAAAGTCCAAACTCACTCAGCACCTGCGCAGAATGCACAACATCACTGCCCACAAGTGCCCCGGCTGTGTCCACCAGGTGAGTCCAGAGTCACTCCTTGTGTCTTGACTCCACACTACAAAGTCAACCCTAGTCACAGTTTTATATAGAGGATCAAAATGCATATATTAAATGTGGCATACAACTTTCTATGCAAGTTTCCATTCTTTTTACTGATATATAAAAATAAACTTTCTGTAATGTGAATTTTACAGTTTGTGCAAGAAATAGAATTAAAAGATCACCATAACATGACTCATAACACCCTAACACCTAAGAATATATTGGCTAAACTTTGCAAATATAAGATAAACTAAGGGAGTCTAAAAATATCATTACCTTGCCTGAGTCTATATGCCTTGACTAAGGTGTTATGTTGATGAGGTGTAACAAGGCTGATGGATACATGGGTGGTGATCATGTTTCAGGCTGTGAGTCAGAATGCATTGGACCAACACATCATCAGGCAGCATCCAGACTCTCGCTTCTTTGAGTGTCACATCTGCCACAAGGCTTTCAGGACCCATCGCTATCTCCACTTTGTGCACATCAAGAGGTGCCACTTGGGGCTTCCAATCAAGTATTCATGTGAAAAGTGTAACAAAGGTTTTGTTGACAAATCATCGTTTGAGAATCACAAAGTGACTCATTCAGATGCCAGGAATTTCACCTGTGAGTTCTGTGGAGCAAGGTTCCTCACGCCTTACGCCCTCAAGGTGCACGTCAACACTCACACCATGGAGAAAAAGTATGAGTGTGAAGACTGTGGGTCGGCTTTCCTGCGCATGTGTAACCTTTGTGCCCACAGGAAGCGTTTCCACAGCTCCAATGATGTTAAGTTAGTGTGTGAAATATGTGGGAAGTCAATGGCAACCCGGAAGGACTTGAGAAGACACCAGATGGCTCAACACACCAAGGAGAAGCCGTTCAAGTGTCCTCACTGTGCACGATGCTACGCTGCCAAGGAGAGTCTCAAGAGTCACCTCAGGACACACACTGGAGAGAAGCCTTACGTGTGTGCCTGTGGCAAGGCTTTCCATAAGAGTAATGTGCTGCGGCGCCACCAGCGCTGCGTCCACGAGGGAGAAGACCTGCAGCGTGATGCAGCTACAGCAGAAGTGGACTGTGTACAGGTGGGGGATGATGGGGAGCTTGGGAGGGAGGAGCACATGGTGGTGATCACCCTGAAGGAGTGTAACCCCCCAGCTGTGTACACCGTGCAGGGTGGCACACCACACCTCCAGGAGATCCTGGTGTCCAGTGAAGGGCCAATGCAGGGCCATGCTGAGGCTTCCTTGTTAGCTGAGGGGCCAGATGGCCTGCCACTGTTACACTCCTCACTGGGGGCACTGGGCCGGGCCCGCCTGGCTCTCTCCACCCCAGTACTGCTCACCTCCCTCACTGGTGGCTCCATTACTGTCCCGGACACCACTTTTACCACACAGGTCACAACTGTAGATGGTAGCCTCTCAACACATCCAGTCAACACCTTCCACCCAAACCCAGACTCCCCTGCTTCCACTCACCCCATTGTTCCCACTAAGGATCCTCATGAACCCCAGGATGCCCTGGCAGGCCTTGGTCCTGCCTCCTGTAGTGACCTGCTGCAGCTGCCTGGCCTGCACGCTGCTGCTGCTTCCACACCAGTCTCCTTGGTGACAACATGGCCCTCCTCAGCTCTGTGAGCCACACTCACTAACTGACTTGGTGCTGCACATCATTGCATGGGTTTCATTACTTTGCCTTCAAATTATCATAAGCTGTTTGTTGGTGATGCACAGTGGTAGTATCACAATGTGTGAGGTTTAGCTGAGATGCGAGGTTGTCAGATTGTCGCGAGCATTGGTACCCTTTGGGTGTTGGGAAGAAGGGCTTGCTGCTACAGGTACCCATCTTAGAGGCGCTAGTTCAGCCCATCCTCACCTTCAAGTGCTTATTATTGTTGTTGTTGTTGTTCCTGAGCCTGGCCTGGCTGAACAGCCCAGAGTTCCTGAGCTGAGCTGAGTGTTCCCACAGGGCCTTCATGGAGTGTATGTTGTGTTGTTGACGTGTATGATTATTTGCAGTGCAGTATTCTGTTATATGTTTGGTTGTGTGGGATGATGTGTTGCATCTTGTACAAGCATCCACAGTAGAGCCATCCAGTGTGTTGTGATGGTTGAGATGAGCTGGCTGGTGTTCACACCACAGCCTGGCCAGGTGGACTCTGTTCACTTTGTGCATCTTTGTGTGGCACGAGTACCTGGGAATGGGTCTGGTCGCCCAGGCAAGTACCTACAAGTGGTTTGCATCTTTAGTACACCTTCCAAGGTGGAACTAACACGGAGGATGGAGTGAAGATGAGGTGGTAGTTTTTATGTTTTTAACCTCACACCTCACACCTTGCTCCAAGGGTAACTGTATTGGACCAACCATCAGTGGCCTATCAAGGGCTGCCAGAAAGGGACAAGGGATGACATAACAGTGAAAGATAGATGACACAATTAGGTCTGTGTGGTTCAATGGAAATGGGTTGAAAGAGAGAGGAAGAGAAGAATGAATGTTAAAAGTTGTCCAAGAGGGATAGTGAATGTTTTAGGTGTGAGTAAAATTCATCTGAGTGTTGAAGGTGCATCTGTGTGGAAACAGAAATGAAGGTAATATGTGGGAGGGTGTGTTTGGTGAAGCTGTGTGGACTTGTCTCTTTTTCATGCTGCAACCCTTGTTCAAGTGGCAGAAAATAGGTACGGGGCATAAACCAAGGCATTGTGACCTTGCAATCCCAACAGGAGTGGAAGGCTGGGAATGCTGTCCTCCTGCATGTGTGTGTGTTTGTATCTGTATGTGTGTCTGCAGATCGGCTGCTTCCTACAAGAGACCACAAATAAGCTACACCACAACCTGAGAACTAAAGAGGCGAATGTATATAGATATGAAATTAAAAGATAGAGTCAAATTTGAATGCCAAAAAGAATGCAAAATGAAGCTGAATGGAAGTGGTACATGAATTTGGTTTGATCCTTTGCTAACGTGGAAGGTGAGACGAGAGAGAGAGAGGTAGGTGTGTGTGCAAAGGAGGAAAGTGATTGGATCTCTCGGGTGTATGATGATGGAAGGAAGGATGATAAGCGTGGACGTAAATAGAACTGCACAACGGAATAATTGTATCAAAAATTACATATGCAAGTGAGAAGAATGGTTGGTGCAAGTAATGAAAGTGTGTATAACAAATGTGGTGTTTCTAGTAAAGAAGAAGGAATGAAATGTGGAGTGATTAAGGGGTCTAACGCAGTACTAAAAAGTGGTTTGGCGACAGAAAGAATTACTAAGAGCGTGTATGAGTACTATAGATGCAGTGAATACAAGAGGAAGACTGCAGTGAGATGGGAGGATGGAGTGCTAGACTATGTGAGAGTAAATGGAGAAAAGAGAACCAGGATTAGCGTTTGCAGGGAGGCAACGTAAAGACAGGAATAAATGGAGACTCTTCTGTCATGGACATTCCTCGGGGAAGTTCTTAGGAACAGACGTCAGGTAGAGAACAGAATTAATCTTTTTAAGGATGAATTATTTTTTGTATCATCAATACCTGGCTTATAGCACCATTAAAAGTGTGTAGCCAAGACAAGGCATTTAAGATTTCAGTGAGACTTTACTCTCCCCTCCCCTTCTGCACCCTGTCCCGTTTGGTCACCTGTAATGAGTGGCAGGGAATACAGTGATGGTATTCTTGCAGCCAAAACCACAGGACTTTAAAAACTGTGATATTCAGGCATGATAACTATATTCATGAATTAATTTATCTATACATCCATCTACAGCCCTGTGTGGAGGCTACAAGAATACCACCATTGTGTTCCTGGGAGTCATGAAAGGTGACCTAAAGGGACGGAGCGAGGGGTCTGGGAAGCCACTCCTCTGTATGCTCTCCTACAAAAAGACAAGGCACAGAAGGGGAGGAGAGATATCTCCCCAAACCCTTAATGCCTTGTCTTGCCTAACCCTTTTTAATGATGAAATAAGCCAGGTATATACTAGTTAGATAGATACTGTCTACGTATATACCAGGCTGTTATCCCCCCTTCAGGGTGGTAGCCAAGACAAGGCACGCATACACACACCCACGCACATACACACATATACTCCTTTCACTTAGCTTCTAGGCCCCAAAGGAGAAGAGAAGTGCACCCCCCCCACCCAGCGCGTCAGGTCAGTCATGCAGGTGGGTCCGAGGGCAGGGGTCATAGCCACAACATTGTCCCATGGCTTATTTCTGCCACTTCATATTTAAAAGATGCCTTCTCCCTCCCCGCATCTGATTTAATCCAAGGCTCACACCAGATGTGCGGGAATCTCCTCCACGGGTCGTCAAAGCCGCATCATGAACTACGTATACATAATCACAGTTATATTTACAAATTCAACCACACTTAATCACAACAGTCCTGCACTTCAATATATATCCTGATACATACACTCAACACAACGTAGATCAACTAGGGTAGGGAGTGAGTCGGGTTCAATGAGGATTCCAACTCAGAGCTGATATTTTAATGAGAATTGAAAGTGTTGATATGGTTGAGTACAAATTATCTATACTTTAAGGTTATTGTTATGTTGTTCCCTAAAAAATGTTAGTATCATATACCTTTCTAGCTTTCCTATTCATCAGGTGTCTTAGAGATAAAGAGTACCAGCATATGTATAGACGTACACATGTATGTATAGTCATGTCCCAAGGTGGCCATAAGAATCATCAATTTTCACATGATTTGAACTATTCTCCAAATAATTACAACTTGCATCAAAACGAACATTGTACTGATGCTGCCACACCATCTATAAATGAATGTTACCAACTTAAATGTGAGATAAAAGAAAAAATATTGAACAAAAAGTGTAGTGTTATGTGACAAGGAGGTGTAGGGAGTGTGTACCGCCTTACCAACACTCATCTCATGATGCCATAATACACTGCCAGAGGATCAGCTCCTCATTTCACTTTAGGTGTTGGAACAATTCTAAATGTTACACTGTGAATGAGTTAATAGTATACTCTCCCACCCCTTGAAAAAAGAAAACATGATTACTTTGTTAATTTCTGCAGGGATAATTTTTATTGTTAATTGCTTGCACGAGTGTCTATCTATACTGATCTGTTGTTAATATTTGTGATAATATTTATGTGTGATGAAACAAGTTATCCAAAGTTGACCAACTGGGTTCAAGGTGGAAGGTGTCATCAAACAGACTGTATGTGATTGTGTGAAGTAAGGTTACAAGGTGCTTCAAGAGGTGGAAAGGAAAGGAAAGCCCATCAAGAGTCCCTGTATCAGTGTACATGTGATTACCAGTGTTTGATGCCAGTGTTTGGTGTGTTTATAATGGTTTGTTCAGTCATAGGATTGGGACATGACTTGAGATACATGTATATACTCACTCCATCAGATCTGGTTCTTGTTATCTGCTGCACATAATACATGCTACTTCTTTAATAGTTCACATCCACCAATCCAATTATCCTTCACATTGAAAAGTTTGACATTTGAACACAATTGAGAATGCGTACATAACACCTTTCCTATCCCGAGCCGTGTTGGTGTTGGTGTGTGTCGAAGGAGAAGTGTTGATACAAGTGGCTTATTTATCTCAGATTGAATGTCCGTCCTCTAGTCTGGCCGTCCACCTGTCTTGGGGAGGGAGCACCTGGCCGCCCCGCATCCCCCCACCCCCAGCACCACCACCTTTATGTCTGCACAGACTATGCAATAAAACAAGGTATATCTTACATAACTTTAATGTTTTATTGCCCTTTAAATATTGGCAATGAATTTAATGAACTACTGTATAGACCAAAAGTCAGGCATAGAAAGAGAAAGTATAGAAGAAAGTTATACAGTAACTGTCCCACAGAGCCACCCGGCCCCCTAGTAAGAAAGGAAGGCCGCTTGGAAGGTGAAAGGATAGGGTGAAGGATATGAGAGGTGCTTAAAGGGGAACAGCTGGAACAAGGAGAGAGTGGATGGATAGAGGTGTAGGATCTTCTGCCACGGCATTCCCTTGGGAATGTGACATCAGAGACTAGTTAAATGGATATCTATAAAAGGCAGAATGATATTGAATGAAATGTCAACATAGAGGAATTAAAATAACATTGATGTAAGATAAGTGGGTGTAGGAGGTGTATGTAGAAGAGGGAGAGAGAAGCACAAGTGGTGAATGAGACTAGAATGAGGAGTCACCTTGTATAGGTATGAGGTTGATGCATCCCCAAGGTGTTGTGGAATCATGTCAATCACCAAAAATGTGATGTCTTAAAAGATGAAAAATGTGTGAATTAACTGGTGGTACATATTTTCATGGTTTTCCCTTTGACTTATCTTTGAACTTGGACGCCGGGTCACTCTACGGTGCAGTGCTTGGCTCAGGGCACGTAGGTTGTGCTTGACCCTGGCTCACCACAGCTTAACGAGAGGGAAAGCAGTCTCTCGTTAACCTTAGGATTATTTCATCTTTTTTATCCTTGCACTGTAAAGAAGATGGCTTTAGTGGTGGTAATCATGTTGCCAATAGAAAGGTCGATGCTACAAATACCTTCACTGGTATTGGGCAAATAGTTTTATTCTTCTACAAAAATTTTCATCACAGTTTCAACAATTATAAAAAAATGTTTGTTTGTCACAATAATAACATTTTGTACACATGTTCATAACATTCCTTAAAGTAAAGATTATTATCAATTGTCATACATACATGCAAAGGCACATCAAATAGGATATACAGGAAATCTTCGATTTACGACAGCAATGCGTTCCTTGAAACCCTATCGTAAATTGAAATAGCGTATACTGAACCCATTTTTACATGTATTAGATAGGGATGCGTTCCAGCACATTGCCAAAATCACTCCTTCAGGTTCAGATACATACATAAAGACATAACTTAGTGTAAAAATAAACAAATTGAATGTAAATAATAAAGAAAATAAAGAAAAGAATATAATTATGCAATCATCTGATCAGCTAATGCGGGCGACGTAGGTGGTGAGGCGGAGGTCGAGGGTGAGGCAGCGATTCAAAACCTGAAGTTGATTGCTCTGTTGAAGTGGATGGTCCAGCTGATGTTGATGGGCTGGCATGTTTGAAGAACGTCGAGATTGTTGACTGTTTGGCACAAGGTTTCACTGTGTTTGGCGCTGCATGCGCCACCAACCCGATTTGGCCACGCCCAACTCGCCACGCCGATTTTGGAGCCTTTTTTTAATATTGTAACTGCGAATCAAGTATCGTAAATCGAAAAAAGGGTACTAATTGGCTAGTATCGTATCTGCGAATTTAACGTAAACCGAACTATCGTATAGCAAAGACTTCCTGTATAGAGTTTCTCTATTGTGTCCAAGAACCAAAGATGAATAAGATCAAAACAAACATCACCACCCTAAGCATCTGGCTGTGCCTCTGTAATTATGAACACACAAACTGAATGCAACTGATAATATATAATAGTAATTAGAAATTAAAATGAACCTCACCAACTTTTATATCCATATAAAAAGGAATTCAATAGATGACTTGCATTCACATCAAATAGATGCCATGCTATGGGCAGCTGTAGCTGCCCATAGCAGCTACCGTTCATCTCCCGTCACATTGGCCTTTGAGCCTGTGGTGGAAATTAATCCATTACCCTGGGACACAGGGCCACTGTGACATCCAAGTTTCCACAGTTTACCTTCCCCAGGCTTCCCTAGGTACCCATTTATCCACCAACACGTTTGGGAAGAGCTGGGTTTGGGTGAGCTGTGTGCCAACTGTCCTCGTCCATGATTGAACTCAGGCCAGTGGATTCGTAGTCAGATGTGCTAACCATTGCACCAATGTTCCTGAAGAGATGGCTAGTTATTAAGATTTATCTAACTTTTCCCAGTATTTCAGATCCAAAAGTAAGAACAATAGGACGAGATACTTAGAGAAAACCCAGATCTAAGGATGTTGACCCATATACAATTATAAATTAGATGCTCTTAGAAGACATTAGCCAGTGGCCTGCAGTGATACACAATGATATCGTTGTGTATATCACCAGTTTTGTGACAAGACAAGAACTATATCAGCCTGTGTAACTGTGTGTGAAGAGGAGTATACAGATGATTGGCACGGTGAAAGTTCTTGGAGAAAATGTGATATGCTAACTGTAGAAACTAGAGTGTGTCGACAGAAGAGAATATTTATTTTTGTTTGTTTATAGTTTTTCCACACAGGAGTTGGTGTTAACAAGGTGTAGCTTGTGATACAAGTCACCTGTGACAACAAGATCTAAATCAGGTCATGCTGGCCAGACACTTCCCTTTCCTTTCTCTTGATAGCTTCTCCTTTAATGGACCACATCTAGTGACCACAGCGGGTATTTAGTAAAAAAATATATATACATGTCTCATAAAATTGTTAACACCCAATACTGACACAAGAGCTCAGCATTTGATGGATGTCTTAAGTGGTTCCTCTAATACTGAGACTTGATCCCGTTGTTCCAGTTGTTACATAATGAAGTGGTGAGGCGAGGCTGCCCATCAAATGACATCATGTGAAAACAAACTATTCAACGTCAACAATTGCATAATTTGTAAATTTCTGATATAATATTCTCTCCATAACTTAGCTATCAGCTCTAAAAATTTAAAAACCAAGACTTATGGCTTTTTTATACACTGCAGTAATTAAAAAGTTATTAAAAGTTATTAAAAATTTACATAAATTCAAGTCATTATAAAACTATAAGAATTGTTCCAACATAATATTAAATTTCATAAAAAAATTAATTTAAAATTATAATAAAAAGCTACATATGAATATATAAAACATTAAACTACACTTGTTTGAGTGTGTTAAAAGACTTTCTTTTCACCCACATTGGCTCAAAACTGGAGAAACCCGTCGCAAAAGTGTCTGCCCACTCCACAAACTTGTTTCCATAGTGGCCACAAATGATCAACAAAGCCTCAGAGTCTGACTCAGCACGATGAGCCCCGTAATCACGGCCAAAGAGGCGCTTGTATATGTTGGGTTGAGAATATGACAGTCTTGCCCCAAGCTTTCTCTTATTATCATAGGTGAGAGTCCTGCGCACTTTGTTGGACTCCTTGGTCACTTTGGCACAGAAACTTGAGGTTCCTGGGGTGCCTGGCTGAGCTGCCTCAGGGGTGAAAGGCTGGGGAGGGATGGTTGGCTTGGAAGGGGTGGCAGGGGTGTGGGTCTGACCTGGAAGGAAACTCTTCACAGGGGTCAAGAGAGGCACAGCAGACACCTCCATCGTGTGGTGGTTGCCTCGTCCTATGTGGGAGGTTGACTCGGGTTGGCTAGAGTTGTGGATCGCCTGGTTGCCTATCTCTTCATCACACTCTACCGACCTCTGCCGCTTGCTGGGGTTGAACTCTTCCGCAATTAACTCACCGTTCAAATCATCAATGCAAAAGGACTCGGCCAGCTTTGTCATTTCTGTTATGTCTTCCTTTTCTATTAGGGCATCAATGTCTTTGATTGCAGAGAGTGAGTCTGTGCACTGTAGGTCCAGGAACTTGTCAACACAGCCCACCCTAGTGAGCTCAGCCATCAGGAGGGGATAGTCAAACCTGTTGCCATTGTGAGCCACCAAACACACAGGCTTGGGCAGATCCAGAAAGAGTGTCATGGCCTGTGCACTTGCTTCAGTAAAACTTGGCAAATGTTCAAGGATTTCATTATTAAGACCATTAATTTTCTCCACATGTGGAGGCATCAATGTCCATGGATAATAGAGTCTCGTGTATTTATGTGTCACGCGAGGCAGCTTGGGGATGACATTCTTCCTTTGGACATCAGTACGTTCCGAGTTAGCGTGTCCATTGCTTTCTTGGCTGCTGGAAAGGCACTCGTCTGTATCAGGGGGCGTGGAGGTCCGTGTAACAGAGTTCTTCATCTCCATCAGATGATCTCTAGACACAGCAATCATTGACAACTCCACAATCCGAGGGTTATTCTTCTTCAGCCCAGTGGACTCCAGATCCAGAAACACAAAGGTCTGGATCTTGTTCACTTCCTTGGGTTTGGCGGTCTCCTCCATGATTCATCTGTTCTCTCTTTTCTGATGGAGCCAGGTGGTTCTGTGGTACAGTGCTCGGCTTGAGGTCTAAAGGTTATGAGTTCGATCCTGGGGGAGGGCAGCTTCTTAGTGAGAGGCGCAGCACAACCTCGTTAACCCTGGCAGAGCTATATGATCTACAGCTTCCTAGCTCGGGAGGATTATTTGATCTTCTTTTCTAATTTTCTTTTTTAATGAAAATATGACAACACCGTCAGTATCTCTCTTCTGCCGTGGCCACCCTCTTCCTGAAACAGACATCACAGAAAGTTAGATTAGATTACACCAAACATTTCTCCTGCTACTTCAAAGCAGGCAAATTCAGAAATCATAAAAAGACAATCATTACAGTAACCACATAAGACAAAACTATAAATGTAGGCTGGCGTATTTACCCATTTGGAACACAAGCATTAGCAAAGGTGAACAAACATAAAAGGTTTCCAAAGCCTACAGCATCAAGCGTCTCTTTTCCATACTCTACTTGGGTGACAGCATGAAAACATATTATATCTGTTGTCTGTGATGATAGTTAAGTTATTTTTTCTTTCATAATCAACTTAATGGGTTTGTAAGAGCTCTCTATTGCCTGGCTGTGATGATTATTGTATTCTTGTCTGTTTTTCCACCTGCCTATCACTTAAACTCTTTCAAAAGAGGAATGTCAAGACACCTCTAATGTTAACTGGACATGCACCCCTTGCTCCTTCTCTCCTACTGTCCTCTTTACAGGGTCTGGCGACAAGCGGGATTTTTTTTCTAGGTATTTTTGTTTTCCCTTAGCCAGTACCCTTTTAATGCAAGAAATAAAAAAAAATAAATAAATAAAAAAAAAATATCGTCCTTTACTTCCCCCTGAATACTTGTTCCCATCTCGTTTTGAAGGTCATTTGGACTCTGTGACGTAGATAAGCTCATAGCTGTAACCTTACCTTTATGTTGTCCTTGAAAGGTGAATACACACATTATACAGGAATCCACACATTTACTTCAACACAATTTACACATATTAAACCCTATTTTCATGGTTTTCCCTTGAGTTTCATTAATCCAAACACACACATCACTGCCACACACTTCCACGCCATCACACTCAAGTCGTAAATAGTTCCCCTTCCCTGCCATGTCATTCCCTAATTCCCTTTAAAATTACATTACTGCAGTGTGGTATAGCATTGTAGTGCCTTACCTTGCTGTGTGATGCAGGTGGAGAGGTGGAAGAGTCAACACAGCCTCAGCCGCACCCTGCTTGTGACGCCAAGTTGCAGCGTGTTGTGTGTTGTTGTTGTTTGTGATGCTGATGCTGAGGCTGCCAAGGACTCATACAATCCGCTTCAGAATTCTTACATCTTATAGCAAATAAATAAGCCAGTAAGTTATTAAGATTTTCAGTTTTAGTACAATATGATGAGGGTTAATTTAATTTATTATCTACCTCACTAGATCTAATATGTGAGAGGTGAGCATACTATTAGTAGATGTGATGATCTGTTACTATAGTGTTTTTTCATGGCACTTAATTGATGCCAGAAGACGCTAAATTCTCGCTGGATGTCTGTAAAGTGTTCTGTGTCGCTGATATAACTATATTTATATGGTTCAATGGTTAATGTCCCCGCCTTCTACCTGGCAAGGCGTGGGTTATAACCAAGGATCATATACAGATAAGATCCTTGGTTCTAACCCTGTTCAGGTCGCTAAGGATTTTTCACTGCCAGGTAGTGGAATTGCTGTCACCCTTGAACAAGAGGATGTGTGTGTGTGTGTGTGTGTGTGTGTGTGTGAGGTCTCAGTCTTACCCATAAATCAGTCTCTGTGAGCTCTGAGCTCTTTTGGGGAGGGTAATAGCTGACGATCATGAGTCCAGCGCGTGAATAACACATCAGTCACAGCAGCATTTTCCTATCCATCGACACTAATTCACTCTCAAGGTATGGAAAGAACATTGTTAATTGTGTATCATTTAATTTTTACTTCCTTTGTTAGAATATGAACAAAACATTAGTTCCGTTAATGCTGTAGGTTAATTTTGGTGTCCACAACATTTCTATGGACAATCAAACACAACATAATACAAAGACATCTATGTCATGTGAAAAATAGAAAACATTCCCTTGTTGCAAATTTATAAAAAAATAAATCTTTACTCACACACAAACATATGGCAGGATAACGAGTAAATAGCACATTTCTTCCTTAAGAAAATAAATAATAGTTAAGTAATACATGCACACACACACACACACACAGACGCAGACACACATACACACACACAGGCCCTTGGCAGCATGGTCTGTGTACTCACAAGTCCACACAGAGGAATCGGTCTAGGCGCCAGAAGTAGAGGTAGCAGCCTTCAGACAGGAGTGTGTGTTCCCCAGTGAAGTGCACGCCAGCGGCCTCAGCATCGAAGGAGTGCAGTGCGTCGTACCAGTCGTTCTTGCGTACCTTGGCCGTGACGGTGCACACTTTGGATGGGTCCAGCACCACGGGCACCTCAAACACACCCTCGTGCATGGCCGACGTGTACAGGGTCTGTCCCGCCGTGTCCCTCACCGCGGCTGTCACTTTCATCAGGCCCACGCCGCGGCCCTCCACGCGTTGCACCAGCACAGAGGAGTCCACGCGCAGCCCTGACACTAGCACGCGCTCCTTGTTGTACGTCATCGTGTTGGGCACAAAGGGCGCGTTCCTGGCCCCCGGGAGGAGCACACGGCTCAGCGGAAAGGCGTCGAAGCACTTCCTTTTGGTGAGCAGCGAGGAACAGGTCTCGGGCAGGGGCAGGGCACCAATGGTCTGCGTCTTGTGCATGAGGATGGCCTTGCACTCCTCAGGGCTGTACACACCGCTGGACATGACGTACTGCACTATCTCCTCGGCGGTGAGGGTGAGGATACGCACGCAAGGAAGGACGCCTTGGATCCTGTAGTGCAGAGGTGGGCCGCAGATGTTGTGGTGCTGCGGCGGCTGTGCGCGGCCCCTGCAGGTAGTGGACAGGCGTGAAGGACACCACTTACACCACCTAGCCTTAGTGAATGTATTGCAATTGTAGCTAGAATACACTTCATTGTAATCAGTACTCTATGGAAGAGGCTGGTGCTTATTCGTCAGGTTAGTCTGAACGTTCACTCTGCCCAATTAAAGATGTACTCTCTCTCTCTCTCTCTCTCTCTCTCTCTCTCTCTCTCTCTCTCTCTCTCTCTCTCTCTCTCTCTCTCTCTCTCTCTCTCTCTCTCTCTCTCTCTCTCAGATCAAGTATTACCCTTCACCCTTGAGTACTTTACAGGCATCACTCACCAGACTATGACAGCGTTCAGAATGACAGCCTCGGATTTGACTGAAAGAGGCTGCTTCAACAGATACTTGAGAGCTTCTTCCGAGAGGCAGCACACCTGTTGAGATGATAGCACCTGGTCTGCGCAGGTGAGAAGCAGCTGCAATGGTGGTGCAATGTTGTTAATTATTGTTACCTGTAGGGGTCAGTTAAACACACACACACACACACACACACACACACACACACACACACACACACCACTGAAAGTAAAAAATAAATAAATATAAATAGATGAACAAAATCAATACAAAAAATAAGTACATAAATTAGTAAATCAATCAATAAATAACAAGGAAAAACAATATTTAAAACTCCACATTTCCACTACACTTATAACTGAAACAAAAACATAACTGAAGCGCATCATTGACACATTTAATTAATCCACCAACTGAACACTTTTTTCCCCTTCACCTGCAGACACTTGGTAACGAGGAGTGAGTTCCTGAGGATGTAAGCTGCATTGAACACCTCGAGTAGAGTCTCCCTATCCAGGATGTCGTCCAGCCACTGATGAAAAAAGCAACGTAACAAGGTATTACTTACGCTACTGTGTGTGGGGAGGGTGTTACTGTGTGTGTGTGTGTGTGTTAGAAGGAAAGAAAGAAAGAAAGGTAGAAAAAAGAAGAACAACAACATGAAACACAAACAAGATGCAAAATAAATAAAAAACGAATTATAATAAGAACGAGAGAGAGAGAGAGAGAGAGAGAGAGAGAGAGAGAGAGAGAGAGAGAGAGAGAGAGAGAGAGAGAGAGAGAGAGAGAGAGAGAGAGAGAGAGAGACAAAAAAACAACAACCAAAGAATACCTCACAACACACAACACAAACTCCACATCCTCACCTCTATGCACACAGGATAGAGAGTCTTCACCTTGTACCGTCCCACCATACATGACACACTAACAGCCTGCTTGCGACACTCCATGGGCGGATCAGCACCGTAGATGAAGCGTAACAGCCAATGAAAAGCCTCTGGTGGGCCCTCGTTCAGCGTTAACTCGTTGCACTTAGGTTGAAGGTCGTCGATCAGTTTCTCCATTACCGGGGATGCATTCGCGATGTAAATTTTGTGTACCTACGAAGAGAATGAAGATTGTAGTGTAGTTTTACATGTATATAGTGTAGTTTTATAAGTACGTTCCTTAAGAAAGAAGTAAGAGCCCAATCCAAAGCAAGTTCCTTTTCTGTATTACACAAAAAGACTAAATAGAGTATATATTATTATTAGTAGTAGTATTAGTAGTAGTAGTATGAAGTTTTGTTTGTTCTTATAATGTAATTTTATGTAACAATGCCTGCCTCTCACCTTCCTTATCCACACACTAAATAATAACAACAATAATATCTACCTTAACGTATAGCTATTCATTCTTGAACTTTTATAACTGCTTTCATCTCCCATGCTTGTTTGACACTTTCCACACACACACACACGCACACACCCAGCACACACCTACCTTATAAGAAGCACTACTTTCCACTAGGGTGATGGTTAAATCTGAGTACTTGGCATCCATTATAATAGACTTGTGTTCCCTTCCTTGCTCTCCTTCCTCTGCCATACTGCTGCTGTCTCCTTGCTGGGGGTCGAGGGTGTTGCTGGGCTGCTGCTGGGGTGTTACTGTGGTGTTGCTGGGGATCGAGGGGTGAGGGTGATGCTGGGGTGAAGGGAGGTACGTAAGTGTCTGACGGGGTTAACATAATATATAATGTTTTTTGGGGTAACAAGTGTCTGGTTATCGATGTTTGTCTTTTCATCATCATTATATTATCATTATTATTATTATTATCAATATCATTATTATTATTGTTATTGTTATTATTATCTTTATTATCCTCATCATTATCATCATTATTATTATTATAATTATTATTATTAACATGATTACTATTACCATAATCATTATTATTATTATTATTATTATTATCATTACTAAAGCGATAGAGGTCACAAGAAGAAGAAGAAGAGCACTATCAAGAAGAACAAGAAAGAAAAGGCAAAAGAGTAATAGAGCTCACAAGAAGAAGAAAAAGAAAGAAGAGGAAAATGAGTAACATTAGAAGAAGGAGTTAAAGCGATAACACTCACAAGGAGAAGAAAAAAAGGAAAAAGAAGAGGAAGAGGAAGATGTTGACAGGGGAGAGCAGACGACTCTTATTAACCCTGTGAGAACTTATTAATTAAACCTTTTATTCACTCATATATACACACACACATCTCACTACACACTCATTTATGTGTTAACTAAACCTCATTTTATAATATAGTTAATGAGGCTAGGTAATGAAATTGATAAATATGTACGTACCACCGGCTGCCGCTGCTGTCTGTTCTGGCTTATTACTTCTTCTTTTTTATTAACTATCACCTTGGTTAATATATTTTCTATGATTATTACTGTCTTAATTGTGTATACGAGGTCAGGCTTAAGGTTAACTAAATTATTATCTAGTGAAAGTCTTAATTTACAGTTTTAATCAGGCAACGAAATTTCTGGTGATTCATTAGTTTGTGAATTAATTAATTTTTAACTAATATTCCCTTCTCTGACAATGATAGAAGTAGTTGTAGTAATAGTGAAGTTTTAATGTAATGCAAGACAGTCATATAAAAGTGGAACATATATTAACATTAACCTTGAATGAATTTTGTATATCGTTTTATTTCTATATCTGGTGTTTGATCTTTTTTCTATTTACTAACTTTACTTCTTTATCTACACACTACGTCTATTCAGTGTCTTGGAGGTTATGAAATAGCTTTACAATGAGCTTCAATATGTTAATTTCCTACACATCCCCTTGAATAATGTGTAGGAGGAGTGGAGTTGAAATAATTTGGATAAAGGCTTTTGCGATAGTAATAAATGGTTAAATTAGTTGAGTCATCACCAAAATTATCATTATATTGTATGGTGCAACATCAATTCTTTAGTTGGTTAATACTGCAAATTGATGTAATATTAAGACTGGGAATCGGAGACAAAACCTTACTTGTAGGCGATACATTTTGCACTTGTCTAAATTTATGTTTTTAAAATTTTACGAGCTTGATTCAAACCTTTAAAAATACTATTAGGTTAACACACACACACACACACACACACACACACACACACACACACACACACACACACACATACACACACATAAAAAACACACATACACATACACATACACACACACACACACACACACACACACACACACACACACACACACACACACACACACACACACACTGCAGGACTTACAAACATACATGAACTAACACAAAAACACTCCTTAACCTCATTCATTCTTGTTCTGCAGAGGATGGAGGTTCCTGAGGGGTGGTGGTGGGGGTTGGTGCCGCCTCCAGCACTCCTCACCCACCTACCGCCCCATCAACAAGCTGGTCATAGCCAACCGAGGGGAGATAGCTTGTCGGGTGATGCGTACCGCCCGCCGCCTTGGTGTGAAGACAGTTGCAGTATACTCGGACCCTGATAAGAGCTCAATGCATGTTGCTATGGTGAGGCAGCTCTGGGGTGTGGTGTGTGGTGTGTGGTGTGTGATGTGTGATGGTCTCTAAGTTGTATGGTGGTCTAGTGGTTAGCATGGGAGGCATACCAGCTCAGAGTCCTGAGTTGGAGTCCTGCAACGAGCTGGCTACTTTGGAAAAACCGCCGAGTGGCCTAAGATCACCCACATGCTGCCATAACACTATCCTTGATGGGACTGCAAAGTTATATGCAACGAGGAGCTTCTGCGGGCACTATGACCCTCTCAACAAGAAACGAGGCGTCACTTATAAAAGTCTAACCTGTGCTACTAACTGGTGGAGGCTGACCAAAGCCTCCATGAAGAGAGAGAAAGAAAAGATACCCTGACACATGTTAAATTTTAATGTACATGTAACCGTCCCTCCCCTGGGTGGAGAATATAACTTATTGTCACCTGGAACATGTTAGGAAGCACTTGGATGTTATGTAGGTGTGATGAAGGTTGTTGAGGATGTCATGCACAAATATGAGTCCTGGAAGGGATTGGGACTGCATTTATATATTGTTTATGTATGTGTCTATGTTACTTACAACTTATTAGTCATTTAGATACATGATATAGTATTATAACTTTGAATAGACACAATGGACCACTGCATCGTATTTTATATACATATCATTACATGTTTACAGAAATATAGCTATAAACTACACAGTAACAACTCCTATCTCCCCTCTTACCACCAGGCAGATGAGGCATACCACATAGGGCCGGCAGCCTCCCAGGAGTCCTACCTTCGTGGTGACAAGATCCTGGAGGTGGCGGCAAGGAGTGGGGCCCAGGCGGTGCATCCCGGCTACGGCTTCCTCTCGGAGAATGCTGAGTTTGCGGAGGAGTGTGGGCAGGCGGGGGTGGTGTTTGTGGGACCCCCTGCCCATGCCATTAGGGACATGGGCATTAAGAGGTGAGGTAACACTATATTGCCAGTGTGAGGACTGTGGTGTGTACTAGGGTGTGGTGTCTATGTGTGGACTAATGTATAATGTATGTGTATTAATTTAAACTAAACCTAATATTATTATCACCACCACCACCACCACTAATACTACCACCACTTTCAGCACGTCCAAGACCATCATGTCCGAGGCTTCAGTGCCGGTGGTGGGAGGTTACCATGGGGAGGAGCAGAGTGACGAGAGGCTGGCGGCAGAGGCACACAAGATTGGATTCCCTGTCATGATCAAGGCTGTGAGGGGAGGCGGAGGGAAGGTAAGGATAGGGAGAGAAAGGGAGAAAGGGAGGTAGAGGATAAGTAAGGTAAGGGGAGAGAAAGGGAGTAGGTGTCGTGGAGGGAGAGATGTAGGGAAGGAGGAAAGATTGTAAGGTTTTAGTTACATGTGAATGAAAGATAGAAGAGGGAGAATGTGATGAATAGCAGAGATTATGAAGAAGAGAAGAGGGGAAGGAGGGAAGGTTAGAAGAGTGGTAGAGAGAGAGAAAAAGGAGAAAAAGTAGTAGAAGCAAGGTAAGTGAGGGAGAGAGGAAGGAAGGAAGTACAGTAACAGAATAAAGAAATGGATAGGAAGGATGGAGTGAGAAAGTGGATGGAAGAGTGGAAGGAGACTTAGTAGTAAAAGTTGGAAGGAGGCTGGGAAGGAGAAAGAAAGATAGGAAGGATGAAGTTGAAAGAGTGAGGTGAAAAGTGGAGAATGGAAACTAATAGGAAAGAGGAAAAATTAGTGGTAAGAATGAGTGTATGTGAGACAAAGAATAACTGAACTCAAGATATATTAAACAGTTGGATACCTTGAAATAATTATCACATTTATTTTTGGTCACATCTGTAGTTGTTCATTGCAAAATTAGTATAGAAATTTCACACCATAATCTATTGACTCCTCATATATATCACCAAGAAACACATCACATTCTGTCTGTCATCTCACAAGGCATGATCAGACACAGTTAAAAGATATAATGTAAAGTATAAATGAGTGTACACTGATTCATAAACTATATCATACACGCAATGTAACTTTTTAATTCTTGTACACTTTTTTTCTATATAATATTGTATAAAAGAGAGACAAATGAGTGTGATTTAGTGAAAGAAAAAAACAAGACAATACAAAGGAGAAATAATGTATATACTTCTCATTCTTCTTTCTGTGTTTCTTCACCCAAATCCCACCACTATTTTTTATTTATTTATTTATTTTTTTTATATATAAGAAGCCTGACATTGTTACTCCTTCACCTCCCAGGGCATGAGGATCGCCATGAAGCCCGAAGAGTTCAAGGAGCAGCTCGAGTCCGCCCGACGCGAGGCCTTGAAGTCCTTTGGTGATGAAGTGATGCTCATTGAAAAGTTTGTTGAGAGGCCCAGGCATGTGGAAGTACAGGTAAACTTTTGGGTGTGGACCTGTTCATTATTACATACACCTGTGGAGACTAAAGGGATTTTTATATACATTTTTACTGTTGAATTAAGAAAGCTTTTAATATCTTTAGTATTACCCCAACCCTGAAAATTGCATATTGGATCTAATTTCACTAAAGAATGGTACATCTAGAAACTCAGGTGGAATGCAGAACTAGGGATTAAATTCTAGGGATATTTTTACACCCTATACCCACCATTTTCACCCTAAATATACACCTGAATCAATTTTTTATTTTATTTATATATTTTTATTTATTTAGTTATTCATTTATTTTATTTATTTATTTATGTCTTACACCTGATTGGCAGTGTTTGTTGAGTGTTGTGTGGTATCCTTTCTTCAGGTGTTTGGGGACCAGCACGAGAACTATGTGTACCTGTTTGAGCGTGACTGTTCAGTGCAACGCAGGCACCAGAAGATTATTGAGGAGGCACCAGCGGTAAGTGTGTCTGTCTGTCTGTCTGTCAATTAATTAGTCAGTCAGTCAGTCATTGAGTGAAATTCTCCCAAGGTTAATTAGTGAGTCAGTGATTGAGTGCAATTGTCCTCCGGTTAATTAGTCAGTCAATCAGTGAGTGAGTGATTGAGTCTAATTGTCCACCCACAGCCTGGCCTGACATGGGAGGTGCGTAAGTCCCTGGGTGAGGCAGCAGTGCGTGCGGCCAGGGCGGTGGGGTACGTGGGCGCCGGCACAGTGGAGTTCATCCTGGACCCATCACACAACTACTACTTCATGGAGATGAACACAAGGCTGCAGGTGGAACATCCTGTGTCAGAGATGATCACCAACACGGACCTGGTGGAGTGGCAGCTCAGGGTAGGTGGTGTGTGTGTGTGTGTGTGTGTGTGTGTGTTGCTGTGGAAGGAATGAACACTGTAGGAAGGACTGTGGTAAATGTAGGGATGAATAGAGAGATAGATGGATAAAAAGATAGATGACATAAAGAATAATATATAACATTAATATTATAGATGCAATATTTAAGATGAAGATACAGACTGATATTGCTTTAGAAAATGACAGAGTTAATGTTAGAAATATAAAGAGTCACACATTTTTTTTCTTTGCCATCTTGATACTGTAAACATTAAAGAGGTACAGAGTTAAGGAAGCTGATGAATGAATGACATAGAATACAGTAAAGTGAAAAGAATTAGGTTATGGGACTGTGTAGTATGTATTCTTTGTAAGTGTAGGTGGAAGAAATTGTAAGTAAGTGGATGTCTTCTAATTGTGTATATCTTAATGGTTATGCTTTTAATGATGATGATGATGATGATGATAATGATGATGATGATGATGATGATGATGAAGGCACAGTTTGGGATGAATGGAGGATAATAAAGTAATGACAATTGTTTAGTTATATAAATCAATATCTTATCCACTGTATAATTTTTTTGAAGGATATTAATGTTGATGAGTGCATATCATTATTTTAAGGTTATATAAATCAAAAGAAAAATGTACAGGCCATAGTGAATTTTTTAAAGCTATTTTTATTTATTTTATTTATTTATTTATTTATTTATTTATTCATTTATTTACCCAGGTAGCAGCAGGGGAACCACTACCACTCACACAGGACGAAATCAAACTCTTAGGCCACAGCTTTGAGGCACGAATATACGCAGAGGATCCGAGGGGCGGCTTCCTCCCTGGTGCCGGCCCCCTCACACACCTCTCCACCCCGGCCCCAAGCCAGCACGTCAGGATAGAGACAGGGGTGAGGCAGGGGGATGAGGTGTCCGTCCACTATGACCCAATGATTGCTAAGTTAGTGGTCTGGGGGCATGATCGCACCTCCGCCCTCAACAGTCTCACCTCCTGCCTCTCTCGGTATAATGTAAGTATCTTTGAGGGTGGGTAAGTATTGTTAATTTGCTTTTTTACTCTTTTGCTCTATCTTTTTTTTTCTATTATTTTTCTCTCTTTCTTTCTTTCTCTCTTTTGACTGCTTTGCTCTATTCCATGTATAATTCTCCAATTGATGCACTAATGTTGGCAGGACAATACTGTTCTTTAACCCTCTGTTTACTTACCTTCATGGATGCTGTGTATATAGGTGGATAAGACAACACTTGAATCATTAAAAAATATAGCTCAAACCAGTGGTCGTCTCATACACCCGGTACAAAACTACTTCCCTTCTTTCAATAACCATGACGTTACTTTTCCCAGCATTCATTTAAAGCTTCCTTCTCGTACATACACTATAAATTTCATCCACCACTGAAGAGGAAGAGGAACTAAACAATATTATAAGGCGTAGTGTTGGCAACTGACATTCTTTTTTCTCCACCAGATTGTAGGACTGAACACCAATGTGGACTTCCTGCTGAGTCTGGCCACCCACCCCAGCTTCCAGGATGGAGACGTGAGCACAGACTTCATCCCTGATCACCACAACGAACTGTTCCCACCCAGGGCAGCCTCCAAGCAGCTACTGTGCCAGGTGTGTACTGAGGAGGAGGAGGATGAGGAGGAGGGATGTGCAATGTCATGAGTGTTGTTTATAAATTCTTTGTCATGTATTGGTGGATGTGAAGTTAGATTTTTTGAGATGTGTAATTGGATGATATATCAATACAGTTAAGTGAATTTTGGACTTTGGTAGTATCATTGTAGTGTTGTTATTAGATTTGTAAGTGTAAAATGAGCAATCGTACATACGTTCATACTTTGGATGAAGAAAGTAAAAGAAAAAAAAAAGAGGAGGAAAGAAAGAGAGAAGATAATTAGTAAGAAGAGTTTTTTACAATATGAGAGTAATGATGTAAATGACCACTATAACCTGACGTACACATGGTCCCCCCCAGGCAGCATTGGCACAGGTACTGGAGGAGGAGCTGGAAGGTGTGCGAGCAGCAGCTGCATCTCAGGACCCTACCTCACCCTTCGGGCCCAGCGCCTCACCCAGGATCAACCACACCCTCACCCGCACCCTACTGTTCACCTGCGAGGGCAAAGGTGAGCACCAACACTATCTGCAAGGGAATAAACTTGATGTGTTGTGGAAAGTATCATGTTATTAGTAATGTTTATCAAGGCTGGTGGATGCAGTGTTCAGATATGATGAAAAGGGTCAATATTCTTGTTATAAGTGGAATAATGTTTAACTTTTAGTGTTTTAAGATTTAGATCAGTTTTAAAGCCCTTGATTCACTGTTGATAAAGCCATTTTCAGGGATGCATGGTAGTACACTGGTACTCCCTCCATCGAGGGGGTTATGTTCCAGACACTCCCGTGATAAGTGAAAATCTGCGAAATAGAAATACCCTATTCAAATACACCCTAGGCATGTTTTTATAACTTTTACAATACTTTTAAAAGCATTTTAAGATCTTTAATCAACGTAAGGCACACATATAGTCTTATCTTCCACGTATGTTCTTGTAATGACTCTTACAGTTCAAAGCAATTCATAACTAAACATTACCACACCTTTAACCATCTCACAGACCCTCGTGGATTTCTAAAATCAATCTCAACATAGGATGTACTTTCGTCATTTTTTCTACTCGGCGAAAACAAACTTTTTTATTTGCAAATGGATTTTGATCTTTTTAAACTATATTTTACATTGGAATAATATAATACTTTCAACTAAGTTTCAGGTTTTTTCAACAGAAACTTTAATTACTAGAAATAAATTGATTTGTTTAAAAAAATAAACTAAAATCATTATGGTGGATTTAATACTTCACCAATGTTGATGAAAAAGATATCAGATATTCCTTATAAAATTACCAATTAATAGACAAAGCACCTTGTTCAATTGGGATCTTAGTTTAAATGCTAATATTTTTTGTTTAAGGGTATCATTATTTTAGTAAATAAATATTTTTCATGAGATAGATACCCATCAAATATAACAAAGAATATTGCTGTAATAGCATAAATCTTTTTCTTTTTTTTTAAACCATATCGCATTCCGATCCTGCGTATAGTTTTTTTTTTTCATTATTTCTAATATGTATATGTAATCGAGTTAATCGACGTAAGGAACACATATGTATGCATAGAAGATTAAAGTTCACTCTTTGTACTCTAGAATTAAAATGTAGTGGCAGTGGAAAGCCATGTGTCCAATGCACTGCCTCGTGTGTTACAGAGGAGGAGGTGAAGGTGGAGTACCTGGGTGGAAGCAAGTACTGCATGAGTGTGGGCGGGGAGAGCTTTGAGGTGAGCGGCTCCCTGGTGTGTGATAATGGCACTCGTCTCCTGTCGGCCTCGGTGGGCGGCACTGTGTCAAAGTCATGTATTGTGCTGGACGAGAGGGACATTCACCTCTTCACTCAGGTGGGTGTGAGGAGCAGGTAACACTACCACATTAGAGTGTGTAGCGAAGCTGTACAGGTGTAACAATTGTTGGATCTCTGTCATTTTACTTCAGAAATTAGGAAGATAAAATATTGATTTATAATGATTGTAAGTAGAAATGATCAACAACAGCTGCATGATTGTTATGAAGTGGGATTGATTTATACAGCTCTGAGTGATTGATCTGAACTAAACTGCAAAAGGCAAATAAATACAGGATAAAGTTAGGATGATGCCTGGTTCAGAAAGCACAGGACACATATATTGAATGATTACTCCATGTGTGAGTGTCATGAGTCAGGCTGAGTTAGTGAACCTGTTGCTAAGCCAGTCACTAGCCATTAACCAACACAAGTTCATAATGTTGGGAATATAAGAATGTGTTCCAAGCAGTACCTAGAGACAGCTAACCATTTTTCAGCTGCCAGATTACATTTACGTACTGTTGAGGAAATAAATAAATGTGTGGAGTGAAACTTGATGTACTGTGACTGTGTTTTCTGGATTGGTCTAACTTCTGCACAAAATACACTTGATAACATAAATATACACAATAGAGTAATGAAGTATTATTGCTTCCCCCAAGACCGGCGGGTGGAAGGTGAGTGTGCCGGCACCCAAGTTTGAGTCCGAGCTTGGCAAAGTGGCGGGGGCGAGCGGTGGTGCGGTGGCTCCCATGCCGGGTGTGGTGGAGAAGGTGTTTGTCTCCCCCGGACAGACGGTGGCAGCTGGTGACCCCCT
>JAPQNM010000047.1:11255347-11267847 GCA_029783475.1 Metacarcinus magister
TAGGTCAAAAAAATAGTTCACCATTTCACCGACACTGTATCTGTTATGACGTGGTGTGTTGAAGGGCGTTGCTTGACCACACACTCTTGAAACACTGTCCAAACTCCTTTAAATAATAACACGACAACCTTAACTACTTAACTATCGTGCGTCTATTACTTAAAATCTGATAGTGTAGTTTATTACAAATACGTAGTCTCGTTAGAGCAAACAGGTCTGCTGCTGTTTGTTCCTCCTTTTTGTTTGATGTTTGAGAAGATGCACTTAATAATACACTACTCAAGACGGTGGTCGTTATCGTTTTAGTTATTGCAGTGCTTCTCAGAGCTTCGTGAGGTGGTGGGTCGAGTGTTGCTGCTTGAACACATACTACGTAGAAACACACTGATCATTTCCTTCCCTCACGCCTCAAAGCATGTGTCTTCCCCCCCCCCACAGTCCCTCACTCACTCCCCTCAACACACACCATTCATTCAATCACGTTACAAAGAGAGGGATTGAGAACTACTGGTTGAGGCCTCGAAGTCAGTAGTGAAGCACTGTGTAAGGTGCATCCTGCTGCTCACCCGTCAACACTAAAGCGGAACAAAAACTAATCAGAACACATGTCTTTCCAGTAATATTTTGTTTATATTCATCTTATTCACGTGACGTATCAGCTTGGGTGAGTGACGGTTGTAATGCCTTCACGTAATAAGACTGTGAGTAGCGAGGAGAGCAGTGAGATAGTTTGAGATAGTTAGGCTGAGTTGAGGTGAGCCGTGCAGCAGGCGATGACAGGCCCCGAAGAGGACTTACAGTGAGGTGGGTGGCGTGGCTGTGCCGAGGTGGTGCCTGCGATGCTGTGTTCAGGGTTGGTGTCAAGCAGCAGACTCAACACTCAGCAGCAGCAGTGTCATGATGTGTGTTGTTTTGCCTGCGTTGTGGAGTGATTCAAAACAAAGGAGTGACAGTCAGCGCAATCTGTACTACGTCTCAACGGGGTAAGGTGCAGGAGTGTCCAAAATTTCGTTCTTTTTCACGTTTTTTGTCTCGTCTTTCTATATTATTATCCTAGTTTATCTTTGTTTTTTTAATTTGCCTTCATTCCTAAGACCCGTAAACAGGAATAATGAAAAGAAACAAGAGAACATCGCTTCTGTGGATGAATAGTCATGACGTTTAGCTACAATTCACGACATCCATTTATTCATCCAGGGCGGATCAGTCAACACACCACCACCATCACCACCTCAACCTAGCTGATCATTTTATACGTTGGTGGGTAAATAGGAACACCTGGGAAAGCTTGACGAAGGTAAACTGTAGAAAATTGAACGTCACATTTCCCCTTTGTGTTGCGGGCTGGGAGACTCCTTTCCAACACAGACTTAAGATGCAGGTGGAGGTAAGCCCTGAGGTATATATAGAAGAAACGTAGAAGTGGATAAAATAGAACTCTGCCACTCGAGTCACTTCTTCGCCGCCTTCTGAGTGAGTGTGTGAGTGGCTGCGTCTCTCAGTGTGTGGAGCGGGACGGTGTAATAATAAGCTTGATGGGAAGGCGTCGGCGTCAAGGTGAGGTGAAAACAAATAAGTTCATGTTAGTGAGGTAAGTGACTCGGCAGTACTTTAACAGACCAACCCAATCTAACCTTACCTAACTTTATCTAACCTAACCTAACATAACCTAACCTAACTTAACCTAACCTAACATAACCATATGAACTAAATGCAAAACAAACTATTATGATTATGTGTACTTTGTAGATGTGTATCCTTACAATATTTTTGTATTTGGTTTCCGCTCATTATTATATTTAAGTAGATTGTATATATTTTTCTTTATTTTAGACTCTACAATCTTGCTGCTGTTTAACATTCGTCTTGACTCGTGTTTTTGTTTTGTGTTATAGAAGTGCGTGCAGTGTGTGTGTGTGTGTGTGTGTGTGTGTGTGTGTGTGTGTGTGTGTGTGTGTGTGTGTGTGTGTGTGTGTGTGTGTGTGTGTGTTCTTTATACTAACATTATTATTCTCGTACTGTTCATTTCACGTCAATATATAATTAAATATAATTGTTCAGCTTCCTTTTAAACTTTTAAACGCACGAGTTATCTTAAATGGTGGTGTGTTTTGCTTCTCATTTTCGTTCCTCTCCTTTTGAGTCTCTTCCGATGCATAAATTGATTACCTTAA
Source organism: Metacarcinus magister (assembly GCA_029783475.1). Lineage (NCBI taxonomy): Eukaryota > Metazoa > Arthropoda > Malacostraca > Decapoda > Cancridae > Metacarcinus > Metacarcinus magister. Next base: position 11,257,522 of record JAPQNM010000047.1, read on the forward strand.
AAGGATGTACACTACGCCCCTTCCCTGTATCCTGACAGGTAATTGGTTACCTTACGGAGAGGCTGGATGCGATTGGTTAGAACTGTATGAAGGGGCGGGGCTCGTTCATTCAGATAAGTTATGATGAGTGCACCAGAAAGGGCGAGAAGGGAAGGGAGAGTGGTAACAATTATTTTATTATTTTCCTTTTTTTCCCCTGATGATAAGTAAATAGTCAGTAATTTTAATTAAAGGTGGGTAAGGTAAGGCAGCCAGTAATAATTGGAGATAAATAATAAACACCAATCTTCCATTAAAGTAGTATTATAGATACACTGTAGAGGGCCGTAGAGGACTTGAAAGGTTGAGGTGGTGCTAAAACAAGCCCGAATCACACCGAAAAGCCCGACGGAGGAAGAGGCTTGGAAGCACTCAGCACTCATTCGACCTTGAAGTTGTTGTTGAGATTGCTTCCTCTGTGGAGAGACGCACTCAGGCTGGCGTGTGCTGAGTGGACGGTGACGGTGTGACGCTCGACTGGGCATACCGTTGAAGGGAAGGAAAAACGCTGCACTAAACATTAAATCATGCGATGTTACCCATTAAAAAAACTGAGTTGAGAGACATGACCTCTAGTGTGTGTGTGTGTGTGTGTGTGTGTGTGTGTGTGATGGTCTCCTAGCGGATGAGCCCGTCACAACACAAGGGTTCAGTGACGTGATGCGCCATGACTGATGGCTGCTTGTAATGAGGTCTGACGGGACAATGCCTCAAGTATGTACTGCCGTGACTTCATCGGACCTGTCTTGTGGGAGGTGGGTGTGGGTACATGGGTAGGTGAGTGGCGTGAGGAGGAGTAGAAGGGACGTGCAGTGGGTCGTGCAGGCTGGGGACGCTGAACTCACTCACCCGTGACGCAACACAACCTGAAACTATTTACTCCGCACGTTTGTTGCAAAAGAATTCGGTCTGACAAGGTTGTGTTTATGTTCACTTGTTCGGCTGTGGTACAGAGGCAGCGACGGAAGTCTATGGTGAGGCCACATAAATATTCATGGACAGAGACGAGCGGGAGACCCAGTTCCCAAGGCTGATAAAAACACAACGTTGAGGGGGACGTCCTCCTGCCGCAGGCGATAGACGGGCTGTCTTGCCTTCACCCTGGCGCCGGGGACTGGAGGGGCCGCGCTGTGCCCTGCCTAGCCCTGCCCTGAGTCTGGTCCTTTGGCAGAGTGAGACCCATCCATTGCATAAATATTTCATTCAAATAAACTTCGTCCGTCGACATTGCGTTAATAGCTGTTTTCTTCGTAGTGGAATGCCTCTCAGGCGGCCTCGGCGGGCACCGCACGACACGCTCCCAGGCACAGCAACTCACGATAAGGCACCGTGACGCCAAGGAAAAAAACGTTGTGGACCGTTCACTGACACTACAGGTGACTGAACTGACGCCAAATAAAACCGAACAAACCTGCGTTAGGATCTTTTATCGTAATGGGTAGTTAATTAAAGAGTAGTAAGAATGAGCCTGGGGGCGGTAATGTGCGTACGCCCGGCAGCGGTGTGTGCCCGCGAGGGTGAGAGTAGACCACACGCGGCTGTGGTCAGTGTTGTCATGCCGGGCTCGTGGTGAGGGTTATGGCTCGCTCACACATCCTCAGGACTACCTCGAGCTGGGGGCTGGAACTCGTGGTGCTACTGTGCTGTGTGTGTGCCTGCGTTGGACAGTATTATCAGTACCCAGGCGGTGATGCCACGTATGAACAGACCGTGTCCGTGGAGCCGCTGGTGCCGGAGACGAGAGGCCGAAGTTCGCGGTGCTACGACGAGGCGGGGCAGGCACAGGTGGGTGAAGCCTGATTCATGTTTCAATGGGAGCACGCAAGGCTGAGGGGTGCCAGCTGGCCAGGGGCGGGGTGCCTCCAGGCGGGCATGGCACTGCTTGGGGGGCGAGGCTTAAGGAACACCACCACCAACGTTTCTTTAAGGGTAACTCAAGCAACAGGAAACTCACACCCAAACAATGATTCAAACACATCCATCCATCTATCCATGCATCTTGAAGGCATGAATAAAACGGAGAGGGAAAGGAAGCGGTCCTCCCCCTCACCAAGAAGAGGGTGTGGGTGGAGGGGAGGAAGGGGCGGGGGCGTGGTGTGGGTGGGCAAGGAAGGGGGAGTGTCCTGATAAGCAGCAACACACTCGGATATAAACTGAGGCGTGAGTTTATTCCTTTTGTGTCTCCTGCGACGAGGACGAGGGTGAGGGGGGGGGGAGGGGGGAGTGAATGGGACATGAGTAACAAGCAGAGGAGGAGGAGGAGGAGGTGGTGGTTCTGGCGTCTGGGCTGGATCCGTGAGTGAGTGAGTGAGTGGGTGGGTAGGTGGGAGGGCTGGCGGTAGGGAGTGGGTAGGGGGGGGGGACGGTGGCGGATAGCACTGTAGGGGGTTACACACACACACACACACACACTCACACACACACTGAAATGGGGAATGGATGAGATGTGATAAGAGAGAGAGAGGAAGGGAGGGAAAGAAAGTTACTGAGAGAGAGAGAGAGTAAGAGTGAAAGAGAGAGGGTAGTAGTTAGAGGGAGAAAAGGGGGGTAGGAGTCAGTGAGAGAGAGAGAGAGAGAGAGAGAGAGAGAGAGAGAGAGAGAGAGAGAGAGAGAGAGAGAGAGAGAGAAAAGCTAATACCCACGATTGTATGTTTGTTCTATGTGTGAATGTACTTAGATATTTCTGTGAGAGAGAGAGAGAGAGAGAGAGAGAGAGAGAGAGAGAGAGAGAGAGAGAGAGAGAGAGAGAGAGAGAATGTGTGTATGTCCTAGTCATTAAGTTTCCTCTTTTTGTATATAAATATGTGTCACTTGATACTGCTGTTGTAAAAAAAACAAGAACGAAAAAACAAACGCAAAACACATAGAGGCTGAGAGAGAGAGAGAGAGAGAGAGAGAGAGAGAGCTGGGAGTCCCAAATCACCCTTCATGTCGCCCTATACCGATCGAGAGAGAGAGAGAGAGGAGAGAGAGAGAGAGAGGAGAGAGAGAGAGAGAGAGAGAGAGAGAGAGAGTACAATTGCATCTAATTTCTTGAAGTAGTAGATTTATGAGATGAATCCTGAAATCCTATTATACATCCTTCATTTATTCAATCATTAATTTATAGTTACCAGATCGAGAGAGAGAGAGAGAGAGAGAGAGAGAGAGAGAGAGAGAGAGAGAGAGAGAGAGAGAGAGAGAGAGTAATTGCGTGAAAATCGTGACGGCTTCAGGATGTGATGAGAGGGAAAGTTAGTGTGTTGGAGGAGGAGGAAGAAAGAGAAGGAGAAAGAAGCCGAGGAGGATAAGTAGGAGAGAAGAATGTCTAGAAAATTAGTATAGTGATATTTGTAACCCTAGATGGTGGTAGTAGTAGTAATGGTGGTGGAAGAGAAAGAGGAAGAGGAGGAGGAGGAATGGTGGTGATGGTGGTAGTGGATGGTGGTGGTGGTGGTGGCCATGGCAAACTTCCGGTGCGTGTGCCCGCGTATTTTCTATATAATCTGAGGACGGGGATAAGTAGTGTTGTACGAAGCACGCCCCTTCCACCCTCCTCGACCCTTCCACCTCCTTCCACCACGCGGTCAAGGGGCAGCGAGGTGAAATACAGCAGCAGAAAATCATGGGTTAAGGGAGAGGATCACGGGTTATGGAAAGTTATAAAAGTACTCGATTTTTTTTATATTACTTTTGTTTTGAGATGAAAGGAGAGTGAGCATGAAGGTGAAGAAAATGGTTTACTGTTTCACTATTTGTTTCGTTTTGTAAGGATGAAAAGAGAGTTAAACATTCATAATAAAAGAAAAACAATTTACTTTTTCACCATCATTTATGTTTTGTGATGATGAAAGGAGAATTCAATACGAATAAAGAAAACACTTATTTACTTTTTCACTATTAATTTTGTTTTGTAAAGATGAAAGAAGAGTTAAACATGAATAATACATTTTTTTTTTTATATACTTTTTCATTTTTTGTTTTGTTTTGAGAGGATGAAAAAAGTTAAACACGAATATTAAAGAAAAATATTTAACATTTTCACTATTATTTTTCATTTAAGAGGATGAACGGAAAGTTAAACACGAAGAATACAAACGAAAATAATACAGTTTTATTATTAACTTTCAAAAGACTACGAAGATACGACCAAGAGGAGAAGAGATAGTATAAGATAGAAGGTAGACTTACTATTATAGGTGACGAAGGCAATGAAGAAAGGAATAGAAAGTGTAATTGGGCGAGGAAGAGATGAAAGCGAACACACACACACACACACACACACACACACACACACACACACACACACACACACACACACACACAGATCAAGGACGAGACAAAAACAACTTGTAAAAGAAAAAAAAAGATGTATAAATTCACAAGAGAAAATATAGAAATCAGACCAAAAAATTACACAGTTCTCTTCCTTTCCTTACTTCCATTATCCTTGCAAATGGAGACGAAGGAAAGAAGAGAAAATGACAATGTGAAAATAAAAGAGTAACTATAGATGTGAGGCGCATGAGAGAGAGAGAGAGAGAGAGAGAGAGAGAGAGAGAGAGAGAGAGAGAGAGAGAGAGAGAGAGAGAGAGAGAGAGAGGGAGAGAGAGAGGCGATATAGAACCTTTTACTCCTCACTTACACTTATCCTTCCTATATTGACCTAAGAGAGAGAGAGAGGGAGATATAATAGAAAAATAAGGGTAATTGAGTGTGAGATAAGGGAGTGAACACCGAGAGAGAGAGAGAGAGAGAGAGAGAGAGAGAGAGAGAGAGAGAGAGAGAGAGAGAAAGAGAAAGAGAGAGAATAATAGAACTCATGATTTTCGATAAAGAACTTGAAGGAAAAGAAAGAAAGGGGATGATGATAATAGTTAAATAAAGATTGGAGATATTGTGACCGTACTCGATTCTTTCCTTCTCTTTCTCTATCCTTTCTCTTGCTTACGTAAAGAATGAGGAACTAAGAGATAATATGAACAATGTAAGAGTAACTGCAGGAAATCTTGATAATCCCCTCTTTCCTGCCTTCCTTCTTCCCAACCCGTATCAAAGAGGAGGAGAGGAGGAGGAGGAGGAGGAGGAGGAGACTTAATAATTGAAAGGTTAAGGAAAATATGTAACTGCAACACTATTTGGCAACTCGTGTTTTTAATTTTATTTTGTATTTATAGTTTAATTTGTTGTAATTAATTAATGTTTTTGTAATTAGTTAATATTAGATGATTGAAAAAAGTGTTTCAAGATTTTGATATCTAATTATTTTATTTATTTATTTATTTTTACATACAAATGGAATTGTAAGTTTAGGTTCGAAATATAGCGAGAGAGAGAGAGAGAGAGAGAGAGAGAGAGAGAGAGAGAGAGAGAGAGAGAGAGAGAGAGAGAGAGAGAGAGAGAGAGAGAGAGAGAGAGAGATGTGCACATTGACATCCACGCATTTAGAGGATGTGTGTGTGTGTGTGTGTGTGTGTGTGTGTGTGTGTGTGTGTGTGTGTGTGTGTGTGGGCGTGGGTAAGACAAGGCACCAGCTGGCTGTCTTGAACCACCTGTTAATGCTCTCTCTCTCTCTCTCTCTCTCTCTCTCTCTCTCTCTCTCTCTCTCTCTCTCTTTCTCTTTCTCTTTCTCCTATGAGACCTGAGTGGCTCGTGCTATGAACTTGAATAAAAGAGAGAGAGAGAGAGAGAGAGAGAGAGAGAGAGAGAGAGAGAGAGAGAGAGAGAGAGAGAGAGAGAGAGAGAGAGAGAGAGAGAGTTGAGTTGCTTCTACCCATTTCATGTCTTTGTTCATGCACCCACACGCTTACCCACCCACCCCCTCCCACTGACCCACCCACTCACCCACCCACCCATCCTTCTCCCTCCCCGACTCACGCAGCCTCCCTCTCAGCCCTGGGGTAGGGATTGATTTTTTTCCTCTCTTTTTTCCCCTTTTCCCTTACCCTTCTTTCCCTCCATCTCATAGTGTGTGTGTGTGTGTGTGTGTGTGTGTGTGTGTGTGTGTGTGTGTGTGTGTGTGTGTGTGTGTGTGTCCAATCTTATTTAACCTAATACTCCGCCCGCCCGCCCTCACGCACGCACTTACACACACACACACACACACACACACACACACACACACACACACACACACACACACACACACACACACACGTACCCTCACTCACTCACTCGCACACATACGCACATACATTTGTTAGCCATTATCGTCTGTTTCTTGCTCATCATCATTGTCATCATCATCATTATTATCATTATCATTATATTGTTGTTGATGTCATTAAGTTATCTTGTTATAGTTTTCTCATTTTCTTTATCATTATTTCTTTCTTTCTTTCTCTTCTTTCTTTTTTCTTTGTCTTTTTTTCTCTTACTTTTTTCTCACTTTCTTTTTTTTCTTTCTTTCTTTCTTTCTCTCCTTTTTTCTTTCTTTTCTTTCTCTTTAATTATTTATGAGATACGACAAAACACACATGATTTTCACACATTTATGGCTGAACAAAGAGTGCCGCTGTGTGTGTGTGTGTGTGTGTGTGTGTGTGTGTGTGTGTGTGTGTGTGTGTGTGTGTGTGATAGGCTTAGCTCGTATGTGTATCATTACTATGTGTTATTTGTTCCTCAATATAACTTCAAACTCTCTCACTCTCTCTCTCTCTCTCTCTCTCTCTCTCTCTCTCTCTCTCTCTCTCTCTCTCTCTCTCTCTCTCTCTCTCTGTTGACATTCATTCTTCCACCACTGAAGTGTGCATGATTATAGAAAACATTGTACTTATTCATTTATTTAATCTATTAGTTTACGAGTTATTTATCTATTCAGTGGATTAGTTCATTAGTTTATTTAGTTAATTAATCAGTAAGTTAATTTGATGCATTCTAGTTAATTTTTATTTATTAATTTTTATATTTTTCCTTTCAATTTGAACTCTTCCTCATCTGGACATTCGTTATTAAAAAATCAACATTGGATGATTTTTGTGTTTCTGTTTAACCTTGATCCTCGTGGAAAGTTTGCTGTTGTGACACACGGAGGTGCTCGTGTTGTATTAAAAAACTGCTTATAACGAGAGGGAGAATTTCAACGGGAAAATTTCAGCGAGAATAAGTGTTTCAGAGGGAGAGTATCAACGGGGAAAGTTTCAGTGGAAGAGGAAAGTTTCAGCGGGGAGGAGAGATTCAGAGGGAGAGTTTCAACGGAGAAGTTTAGGCGGAAGAGGGAGTTTCAGAAGGGAGGGAAGTTTCAACGTAAGGGTGGTGGTGATGGTGATGGTGGTGGTGGTGATGGTGGTGTTGTTGGTGGTGGTGGTGTTTCTGGGTCACGAGAGGGCGGTGTGGACGGGTGCTGTGAAGAGGAGGAAGAGAAAGAGGAGGAGGAGGAGGAAGAGGAGGAGGAGGAGGAGGAGGAGGAGGAGGAGGAGGAGGAGAGGACAACACATCTGCCGCATGAACTGTCCTCATCATCCCTCCTTCCCTCCTTCCCTCCCTCAGGATCACGTTACACTCCCGTCAACAATGTACAAGAGGGTATTTTTGGCCGCCGCCTCCTCTCTCTGGGAACTACATGCTAATTATAGTTAAAACAAATGAATGTAATTAAGTTCCCCCTGTTAGTCCCTCCCCCCTTCCCCCTTCCCCCCGAAACGTACTCTATATTGGTGTTATATGTAGTGAAGATAGGAAAGTTTGGTGTTAAGATTTGAAACACATTTAAAATTACGTCTCATTCAGTTTATTTTGTTTTTATGTAACTTTCAAATAGTTTCATTCACTCCCTAACTTATTTTTATTTTATTTAAAAAATTTTTTTCTATTAACTTTCACAAGATTTCATTATTTTTTTTTATTATTTATTTCACTTGACTTTCATTATGTTTCAATCACATTTTTTTTTCATTTAACTTTCAAATAGTTTAGTTTCATTTAACTTTTTTATCTACTTTACTTGCCTTTCAAATCATTTCACTCACTCATAACTCATCCCATTTACTCATCATCTTCATCCTTCTTCTTCTTGACTAACTCATCTATCTATTATTATTATGATTATTATTCATATGTTTCACTTCACTCATATTTACTCATGTTTTCATCCGTTCCTCCTTCCTTCAGCCTTTCCCTTCACCATTCATCATCATCATCATCAACTGTGAGTGGAATAATGAGATGGAACATTGAGTCCGTTCATTCATTCCACGTAATGTTTGGTAGTCATTATCATTATCATTATTATAATTACTATTGATTTTTTACTATTTTCCTTCGATATTCCTTTTAGTAACAATTATTATTATTATTATTATTATATTATCAATGTATTTTATTGTCGCTCTCTATACGTACTTACTTTGTCTGTTCGTGTTGCCTACATTTAAATTATTATTATTATTATTATTATTATTATTATTATTATTATTAACTATATGTAAGGAATCATACGAATGAGGTGATTATAATGTATAGTAATTGAGACACACGCAGTAAAGTAATTAGACGAATATTTACGAGTTAGTTAATTGGTTAGTTAGTGGCTTGGAATGAAGACGTGAATGTTTGTTTGTTTGTTTGTTAATTATTTATTCATTTATTTCGAGACAACCACTGCTGTTGTTGTTATTTTTCTTAATTTTGTCTCCTATCGTTTTTATTCATCTTGTTTTCGATCTTGTTCCTGCTCCTATTCTTTCTTTTTTTTCTTTTGACTTCTTTTTTCATCATCATCTTCTTATCATTATCATCACCACCACTACCATCATCATAATCATCATCATCATCATTCTCGTTCATTCATGAGGAGGGAGGAAGGAACGCAAGTCCCTCCCTCCCTCCCCTCCCTTCCCTCCCTCCCCTCCCTCCCTCCCTCCCTTGGTGTCTCCTGTCAACGAGGTGGATGTATAACGTGTGTATGTACCCAGGCAGTGGAAGGCAGTGGTGGTGGTGGAGGAGGTGGTGGTGGTGGAGTGGTGGTGGTGGTGGTGGTGGTGGTGGTGGTGGTGGTGGTGGTGGTGACTGTTTCCTAGATGGTGTTGCTTAGGTCTTGTAGCTAGTAATTTCCCTCACCGTTACCCTCCCTTACCAGTACCCTCCCTACCAGTACTCTCCCTCACCAGTACTCTCCCTCTAAGTTAGGTTAGGTTAGGTTATCTCCCTTACCAGTACTCTCCCTCACCAGTACTCTCCCTCACCAGTACTCTCCCTTACCAATACTCTCCCTCTAAGTTAGGTTAGGTTATCTCCCTCGCCAGTACTCTCTCTGTTTGACTTAATGACTGTCTTGAAATGTGATACGTTTCCTTAGGCAGTCTTGAATTTTTTTTGGTCTTTCTTTTTAACTTGAGAGGAGAGGAGAGGAAGGGGAAGGGAAGGGAAGGGAAAGGAGAGGAGATGAGAGGAGAGGAGAGGAGAGGAGAGGAAGGAGAGGATAGGAGAGGAAAGGGAACATAACGAAAGGAGAGGAGAGGAAGGAAAGGAAAGGAAAGGAAAGGAAAGGAAGGGAAGGGAAGGGAAGGGAAGGGAAAGGAAAGGAAAGGAAAGGAAAGGAAAGGAAAGGAAGGTAAGGAAAGGAGAAAAAAGGACTAAAAGAAAGGAAAAGAGATGAAACAATATAACACAATCCCCTCACCCCCCCTAAACTGCCCCCCCAACCAGGCTAGAACCAAGCTTTCTCCCCTCACTCAAACCTCACCCCAGCCCACCCCCCACCCCCCTCAAGAACCTGACATCACCCCCCCACCTCCACCTCAACCATACACCCCCGGAAACTACCCTCACTCCCCCTGATTTCCCCTCTTCTCCCTCTCTCCCCTCATACCCCTCACTTCCCCTCACAGTCCCCTCCACCCTCAGTTAGAAACCAACATTGTACTCCGCTAGAAACCCTCTTCCCTCCCCCCCCCCAGCAGAGTACCCCAGCACTTACTTCACCCCCCAGTACCCAAAACACCCCTACCAGTACCCAGCACCCCCTACCCCCCCTCAGACTATACGTAACTACTACTCCTCTTACTGTGAGAGAGAGAGAGAGAGAGAGAGAGAGAGAGAGAGAGAGAGAGAGAGAGAGAGAGAGAGAGAGAGAGCACACCCCCCCCCTCACTCTCCTACCCGACAATTGGATGGTCTGTTTCCCGCCTGTCGGGTGTCGGGTGTCGGGTGTCGTCTCTGCCACCCTCACGTAGGCTTGTTTCCTCTACAAGTGAAACGAAACTTGGCTGAAAAATATGTAACTTGAAGCAAAATTTTGTAAAGGAATATTAACTTTTTATTTATATTTATTTTATTGATCAGTAAAAATAAGAGTAGAAATGTGTATAG
>JAPQNM010000047.1:11275347-11290347 GCA_029783475.1 Metacarcinus magister
GGAAGGGGTTGAGATGGGGAGGTGTTAAAAGGTGAGGATGTATTTGGGGCAAGGGTGTGGGAGGGAAGGAGGAGTGATGGGAGGTGAAGATATGTTGGGTGAGGATATGTTGGGGGCAAGGGTAGAGGAGGTAGAGGAAGGGGTGGAGGTGATCAGTGGTCTTGTGGTCAGCTGGGGTAGGTGGGGGGTGAGGACGTGACGGGGAGGATCGGGAGTAGAGGACGTGAGGGGAGGGTAAGGGGAGTAAGGGGGGTGAGGGGATGAGGAACGCAGAGGGGGAGGGTGAGAGGCAAGGGATGTGAGGGGAAGAGAGGATAATGGAGACAGATGCTGATGGAAAAAGACATGTATCAATTTTTTATTCTTTCTTTTTTTCTTTTCTTTTTTCAATTTTTTTTTCTTGCTCTCTCTCTTTCTCCCTCTTTTGTTTTTTCTTTTTAATTCTTTTGACGCTTTTTTTTTATCATATTTTTGATTCAACAGCATTGGATTAAAATTTATGACAATACTTTCTTAATGATCTCTACTTAAAAATATTCGTTCATTAGTTTCAGAGTGGCGTTCCTTATGACTCCTTTCTTTCTCTCTTTTTTCTCTTTCTCCTTTTTTTTCTCTATCTTTTTTTATATTCCTTAGTTTGTTTTCATCAGTTCTTCTTCTTCTCTTTTTTCATTCCTTTCTTGACGTCATTGTTTGTTCATTACGTCACTGCATTTCTTTATGTCATTAGTCAGACGTCGACCTCACCATTCTCTCTCTCTCTCTCTCTCTCTCTCTCTCTCTCTCTCTCTCTCTCTCTCTCTCTCTCTCTCTCTCTCTCTCTCTCTCTCTCTCTCTCTCACACACACACCACAGAACGCTTAACTTGTGACCTTTCTCTAATTTCTCGATGGTACAAAAGGGTACAGAAGAGCACAGAAGGGCCTTGCCTCGCCTCGCCTCGCCTCCCTTCCTACAGTACAACACACCCCTTCACTTAGTTTTTTTTCTTCTCTCCTTCCTGTAGTCTCCAAACAACCATTAACATAACTATTAACTCTTTTGTTTTAACCTATTTAACTTTTTTTCTTGCTTTGTATTCTGATTTTTTATAATTTTTCAGTCCTGTTTTCTCATTTTTTTTTTATTTTTTACTAGTGTGTATTATTTCTTTTTATCATGTCTTGTTTTTTCTTCTTGTGTTCTCCAATTTCTTACTATTGTTTTTTGTATTAATGTATTATTTTTTTGGCTGCTTCCACTCTGTCAACATCATTATATATTTTCCGTCCACTTGCTGCATCCACTCATTGAATTAAAGCTGCTCCGTGTGTGTGTGTGGGCGTGACGGAAACACACACACACGCACACACACACACACACACACACACACACACACACACACACACACACACACACACACACACACACACACACACACACACACACACACACACACAATAAGGGAGTGTCACAACAAAGGGTATTCTTGTTACTCCTTCCTTCCCGCTGCTGCACGCAATTTCAGTGATGTTTATGGTGGTCCTCAGTGTGTTTGTTCTGTGTAAATAAACTGTTTGGTTAAGTGTTTTTATTCATTTATTTATTTGTTTATTCTATACATTGTTTTTTCTAATGTTAGAGTTTCGTAAAATATGTAGTCACTCGTATATATATATTTTTTTTTAACAGGCAAACTCAGGAATAATTTTTTTTGCCATTTTTTTTTCACTTTCTTACGATTTTTAAGATTTCAAGTAGAGAGGATAAGATCAACACATTTTATTGGTTTTATTTGATTTTAGTCTTTTTCTAAAGTCATTTTGTAGTATTACACGTCATTTTTTTTTAATCTAATATACAGATCCTTCTTATTAGCTTTGATCCTGTCTGCAGTTTCATTAAAGAACATGATATAACAATGTAGTAAAAAGATGTGAACAGTGGCACATATTTGCTCTGGGTGAGACTTATATCATATGTCAACTCAAACCATCTGCTATCATCCAATCCCTTGTTTTTGTGTAAGCAATGAACATTATACATATACATATACATAATACATATTCATTATACTGGCTAAGGGACAACACAAATACGTAAAACAAAATCCCACTTCTATGCGCATCATCTCTGCGCACCTTCTGTTTAAACTCAGCAGACCGTCCCGTGCCTTCACTCTGTCCAAACACACGACCTTCGTTTTAAACTCAAACCTCATATATCAATAAACTGCTTGACATTCACAGTTTGATAATAATAATGATGATAATAAATTTTAGTTTCTACACATCTACACATCTACACCTACACAGCAATAGACCAACACTGTCCACTTAACCTAACCTAACCTAACCTAACCTAACCTAACACGAGTAAGGAGAGATGGTGTCCGAAAAATACTACGTTGACCACATAAAAAGAAGCACGTTAATGGTACTAGGTTTAGGAATATAAACACTTGTGACGTGTTATCCCCTTCACCTCTAACAACATTTAGTGGTTTGCGTAATGTATGTAAAGTCAGTACTATTTGTGAATAATTATGATTTAAGATTTCGTAGTTAATGTAATGGAGACAGACTTTGAGGATATGAATGATTGGTGGTATTAAGCTTAACTAACTGAGAGAATAAAGTAAAGAATGTGTATTATTGTTGTAAAGTTTGTAATTCATGTTGTATTGTTAGTCTGCCTTATGTATGTTGTTCCAAATTTGGCGCGCATCTAAAACAGGTGTCATGCAAACCGTTTAGCGCCTCCTGTGTGTATTTACCTAGTTGTATATTACAGGGTTCGAGCGGGGCTCATAGTGCCCTGTCTCCATATCTAAATTTATCCAACCTTTCCTTGAATATATGTACATTATCTGCTGTAACGATCTCTTCACTCAAGCCATTCCACACATCCACGGTTCTATGTGGGAAACTAAACTTCTTAATGTTCCTTAGACATTGACTCTTCCCGATCTTCTTGAAATGCCCCCTCGTCCGTCTATTTCCATCCTCCTTCAGCATCACCAAATCATATCTGTCAATTTTTTCCATGTGATTTACTATTTTATACATCGTTATTAAATCTCCTTTCTCTCTTCTTTCTTGCAAAGTCAGCAGTCCCATTTCCTTTAGTCTTTCTTCATAGGTAAGGTCTTTCATCTCTGGCACCATCTTTGTAACTGTCCTCTGAATTCTCTCTAACTTTCTAATATCCTTCATGTGTGGAGACCACACAACCGCTGCATACTCAAGTCTGGGTCTTATCATAGTGGTGTGTGTGTGTGTGTGTGTGTGTGTGTGTGTGTGTGTGTGTGTGTGTGTGTGTGTGTGTGTGTGTGTCTGTGTCTGTATATGTGTTCTCCTTATTCTCTATAGTGGACACAACAAACAAACATACATACATACAACACATACAAACACAATCCTGGTACACAATTTTAACCAGATCGAGGACAGGACAGGACAGGGCAGACAATAACATGGGCGAGACAAGGACACTATTGATTACAGCGAGGACATACAGACGAGACCGAGGACACCCCAGGACACATAGGGAACACAAGGCTAGTGATCACGACTCCCTCTATCACCCGGTGTCCTAAAAATTTGCAAGGAATGAAAAAATGAAACGATGTAAAATGAATGAAAGGAAATCAATGAATAACGAAAGGGTAAGGGGAGAGAGTGTGTTTGGTTAGGAGGTAGTGAGGGTAAGGGAGGGGAAAGAGAAAGTGAGTGAGTGAGAGGAAGGAGGAGGAGGAGGAGGAGGAAGGGGAGATAAGGAGAGGAAGTTGAACAAGAGGGAGGAAAGAGGAAGAGGGGAAAATGGAGAGAGAGAGAGAGAGAGAGAGAGAGAGAGAGAGAGAGAGAGAGAGAGAGAGAGAGAGAGAGAGAGAGAGAGAGAGAGAGAATCAAACACAGATTAACACACACTACCACGCCCTTTCACTGCTAAAGAGGACGAGGACGGGGCGAGGTGGGGAGATGAGGGAAGGAGGGAATGGTGGGGCAGCTGGTAGCGGGGTGAACAGCAGCAGGTGTGTGTGGGGGTGTGCTAGGGCGGGGCTGTGGGTGTGTGCGTGGTGTGTGCCTGGAATACCAAGATGTTTGCTGTCACTTGGCATGCATAACCTCACAACCTCACAATCTCATGGCGCGTGACTGAACGCTCTGGTGGCGGCACGAACAACCTTGAGAGACGGAGATGTGACGTGTGACGGAATTTTTACCTATAATCGTGAGTCTTGTTAATATCATGAAGACTGTGATGGAATTGTTTTGTTTTAAGGTATGGTTAAGTTGGGTTAGGTTAGGTTAGGTTAGTGTTTCGATTAAGTTAGGTTTAGTTAGTTAAGTAAAGTTAAGTTAAGTTAGTAGTTCGATTAAGTTAGGCTAGATTAAGTTAGGTTTGGTGAAGTTAGGTTAATTTAAGTTAAGTTAGGTTAGGTTAGGTTAGTGTTCGGTTAAGTTAGGTTAGATTAGATTAGGTTAGGTTAGGTCTGGTGAAGTTAGGTTAAGTTAAGTAAAGTTATGTTGAGTTAAGTTAAGTTAGGTTAGGTTAATAGTTCGGTTAAGTTAAGTTAAGTTAGGTTAAGTTAGCAGTCTTTATTACCTCATTACAGAGCGGCTTTGGAGTAGTTTTCTTCGTCACTGTTTGTTATGCAGACCTTGGCTCGTGTCCAGCTGCGTGCTAAATGACAGAAAAAACAATACAAGTTTTAATACCCAAGGTGTGCTGGCCCAGGTGTGCTTGTGTTGTGTTTATGGTTTTTATTTTATTATTATTATTTTTTTTTATAGTATTCGTATGTGGAAGTTGAGAAAATACGTGAGTCATGTGACCTTACTGAGTCGTGTTTGAGTGAGTCGTGACCTTACTGAGTCGTGTTTGTGAGAGTCTTGTGACCTTACTGAGTCGTGTTTGAGTGAGTCGTGACCTTACTGAGTCGTGTTTGTGTGAGTCTTGTGACCTTACTGAGTCGTGTTTGTGTGAGTCTTGTGACCTTACTGAGTCGTGTTTGTGTGAGTCACGCGATAAGACTTAATGATATTGGAGTATAGGTGTGAAAAGGGAAGGTGAGGAAATAGAGGGAGTGAGGAAGGAGTGAAGGTTGACTCATACACTCCTTAATATAAAGTGTATGAGTCAGGTCTGGGGGAATGAATGAATGAATGTATGAATATATGAAAAAGTTATATACATCATTGAAAGTTTATTGAAATATGACTCGTAAGTGTGAATTAACGAGAATGGAAAGTATATGATTAATTTCTTTATATTATTTAATTTAGTTTTTTATTCTCCATGTAAGTTGAAAAAAAGAAAATATATATATATAATCTACAAACACACATACACATTTACTTTTTGTTTCCAATGTAAGAAATAACATTTATATATACATTAATTTGATTTAATTTACTTTGTATTCTCTAGTTAAATATAAGAAGAAAAAAAGAGTATATACCATATCTACACACACACACCACCACCACCACCACCACCACCACCACCACCACCACCACCACCACCACCACCACCACCACCACCACCACCACCACCACCACCACCACCACCACCATCATCCCACACCTTCTAATCTTCCTGCAGAAATGCGTGCCAGAGTTCGTGAATGCAGCTTTCGGCCGTCCTGTCGATGTTACCAATACGTGTGGGGAGCATCGGCCCCAGGAGTACTGTTTGCAGACGGGGGGCTACGGGTCGAAGAAGGCGTGTGAGTTCTGCAATGCTTACCACGCCGAGCTTGCCCATCCCCCTCGCTACCTCACCGACTTCAACAACAACGACAATCACACTTGGTGGCAGTCTGAAACCATGAATGAAGGGATCCAGTTTCCAAACCAAGTCAATATCACCCTCAATTTAGGTGGGTTTGTTTTTGTTGTGTGTGTTTGTGTGTGTGTGTGTGTGTGTGTTCTCTTCCTCCTCCTCCTCCTCCTCCTCCTCCTCCTCCTCCTCCTCCTCCTCCTCCTCCTCCTCCTCCTCCTCCTCCTCCTCCTCCTCCCACACACTCCCACACAATGTCACTTATCTAGATGGATATGACTCTTGCCTCACCCACATCTTCCTCCTTCCTCTCCCCTCTTCCTCCTCTTCCTCCTCTTCCTCCTCTTCCTCCACCTCGTCCTCGTCCTCTTCTATTACCACCTCCTGCTCCTCTGCCTCCTTCTTTTCCTTGTTTTCTTTCTCCTCTCCTATCTCTTCCTGCATCTCCTCCTCCTCCTCCTCCTCTTCCTCTTCCTCTTCCTCTTCCTCTTCCTCTTCCTCTTCCTCCTCCTCCTCCTCCTCCTTATCATCCTTTGCTTTAGCCACTTCCGTTTCCTTCTTCATCTCTCTCTCTCTCTCTCTCTCTCTCTCTCTCTCTCTCTCTCTCTCTCTCTCTCTCTCTCTCTCTCTCTCTCTCCAGCTTTCGTCTTACTCCTTTCATTCTCTTTTCTTTCATTCACTTTTTTCTATACTTGTTTAGTCTTCCCTCCTTCCTCTCTCTCTCTCTCTCTCTCTCTCTCTCTCTCTCTCTCTCTCTCTCTCTCTCTCTCTCTCTCTCTCTCTCTCTCTCTCTCTCTCTCTCTTCTATTTCCTCTTTCCACCTCCTTCTATTTATTTTTCTCCTCCTCTTCCTCTTCCTCCTCCTCCTCTTCATTGCCCTTCTTGTTCCGCTTTCCTGCTCTAGCTACCCCTCCTCCTCCTCCTCCTCCTCCTCCTCCTCCTCCTCCTCCTCCTCCTCCTCCTCCTCCTCCTCCTCCTCCTCCACTTCCTTCCCCTTGAGGTCACTGCACCTTACTAGTCTGGTCAGCTGGGTCCTCGGAAGTGAACGAGGGGAAGGAACCAAGGGGAAGGAGAAGCTAAGGGGAATGAACTAAGGGGAAGGGGAGGCTAAGGGGAAGGGGAGACTAAGGGGAAGGGGAGGCTAAGGGGAAAGGGAGGCTAAGGGGAAGGGGAGGCTAAGGGGAAGGGGAGGCTAAGGGGACGGGGAGGCTAAGGGGAAGGGGAGGCTAAGGGGAAGGGGAGGCTAAGGGGAAGGGGAGACTAAGGGGAAGGGGAGGCTAAGGGGAATGAACTAAGGGGAAGGGGAGGCTAAGGGGACGGGAAGGCTAAGGGGAAGGGGAGGCTAAGGGGAAGAGGAGGCTAAGGGGAAGGGGAGGCTAAGGGGAAGGGGAGGCTAAGGGGAAGGGGAGGCTAAGGGGAAGGGGAGGCTAAGGGGAAGGGGAGGCTAAGGGGACGGGGAGGCTAAGGGGAAGGGGAGGCTAAGGGGAAGGGGAGGCTAAGGGGAAGGGGAGGCTAAGGGGAAGGGGAGGCTAAGGGGAAGGGGAGGCTAAGGGGAATGTAGCGTCGGTCAAGACAAGAGTAATGTGACTTTATACTTTAGGTAGAAATTAGTGATGAAATTAGGTTGATTTTCCTCTTTCTTTTCCACTTTCTTTTTCTCTCTTTTTTTTTTTTCCCATAATGTAATTTTGTACTTTATATTTTAAGCAATTTTTTTTTTTTTTTTTTCTTCTCCTTTTTCCGGTAATTTGAGTTTATATTTTAGGGTAGAAATGAGTTATGAAATGATGTGGATTTTCATGTTTCTTCTTCTTTTTCTCTTTTTTCTCTTTGTTATACGTAATTTTTCCTTGTTTTCTTAATTAATGTGACTTTAATATTACGAGAATTATTAGTATTGAAATTATATGTCTTTTTATTTTATTCTTTTATCTTTCTTCATTCTCTATTCTTTATAAAACTTCTCTTGCCTTCCTTCCTTTTTTTTCTTCTTCCTTATACTCGTTCTCCATACACCACCACCACCACCACCACCACCACCACCACCACCACCACCACCACCACCACCACCACCACCACCACCACCACCACCACCACTCATCCCTTCGCCCTTCCTTCCCTTCTACAGGCAAGTCGTTTGACATCACCTACGTAAGGCTGTTCTATCACTCCCCGCGCCCTGAGTCCTTCGCTATCTTCAAGAGGACCAATTACGAGGAAGATTGGAATCCTTATCAATACTACAGGTAAGACGCCACATATTAAGAAGAAACAGAGGTGAACACAGTGGCAAAGAACACCATAACATCTATATACCTCTCAAACTTAGCCTAATCCTCCCTCTTATTCCTGCATGTAAAGACAGTTCAGTCATTATTATCCTTCTTATATTGTTAACTTACATGTATTTAAGTGTGTGAGGTGTGTTTTGCGAGGCTTTGAGAGAGAGAGAGAGAGAGAGAGAGAGAGAGAGAGAGAGAGAGGAGAGAGAGAGAGAGAGAGAGAGAGAGAGAGAGAGAGAGTGAGTGAGTGAGTAGGTGTGTGTCGTGTGCTGGGACTGTGAACTCGTGAAGGTAAGTAAGTATGTAAGTACTGGTTTGGTGACACTTGATCATCGGTGTTGTGTGGTGTAGCTCAGAGGGTGTTGACAGGACTTAACGAGGTGACAAAGTGGTGGTGGTGTTGTGTGTGTGTGTGTGTGTGTGTGTGTGTGTGTGTGTGTGTGTGTGTGTGGTGAGTGTGTAGTAGTGTGTGTGTGTGTGTGTGTGGTGTGTGTGTGTGTGTGTGTGAGAGAGAGAGAGAGAGAGAGAGAGAGAGAGAGAGAGAGAGAGAGAGAGAGAGAGAGAGAGAGAGAGAGAGAGAGAGAGAGAGAGAGAGAGGGGGGGGGGCAATCTTCCTCTTTCACATAACATAATACACACACACACACACCACACACACACACACACACACACACACACACACACACACACACACACACACACACACACACACACACACACATAACACCATCATTGCACCTTCAGCGCCACCTGCCGGGACACCTACGGGATCCCTGACTCAACCTACGTGCGGCGGGAGGACGAGACGCGGGCCCTCTGCACCTCTGAGTTCTCCGACATCTCCCCTCTGACGGGCGGGAACGTGGCTTTCTCGACCCTTGAGAGCCGCCCGTCCGCCTACAACTTTGAGAACAGCCCCGAGTTGCAGGAATGGGTGACAGCTACTGAGATTCGCATCGTTCTGGACCGTTTGAACACCTTCCGAGACGAGGTGTTCGGTGACAGTCAGGTCCTTCGCTCCTACTTCTACGCCATCACTGACTTAGCTATCGGGGGAAGGTGAGTTATAGAAATAGTGTAGTATCGCCAAAAAGTATTTAGTTTTCTTACATATAGCTCATAGAAAATGCAACTTTTATGGGCAACTAAAAGAAGTTTATATCCACTAAGTTTTATGTTTTATTTTCACGATAACTAACCATGTACTGTACGTAATAAGCGTGTGATTCCTCATACTCGTAATGTAATGTAGAATGACATCAAGGCGAGTTAACAATCATCAATCCACTAGTCAATCACCTATTTATCCTTATATCACCATTCCAACCTCCTTCACACACCCAGCTAATCCACATCACCATTCTTCAGGTGTAAGTGTAACGGCCACGCCTCTGAGTGCGTGGAGTCGACGGGCGTGGAAGGGCAGAGTCAGCTGGTGTGTCGGTGTGAACACAACACTGCCGGGCGTGACTGTGAGGAGTGCCTACCCTTCTACAATGACGCCCCTTGGTTCCGTGCCACCTCCAGCGAAGCCAATGAATGTAGACGTGAGTACCTGAGGGTGTGGTGATGGGAGGGTGATGGTGGTGGAAGGAAGGAAGGAAGGGAGAAGTGAAGGGAAAGAAGGAATAGTTATGAGCTGGAAAAGAGCACAGCGGAGGACGAAGACAAGGACAAGAGAGATAATTAACAAGGACAGGTGAAAATTGAGTCAAATCTGAACACACATTTATTATTTCTTTTCCAGCAAAATTAAGAGTATAATCAAAAGCTACAACAGGTATTCTAGAACATAACACCTTTATACATTGCTCTCTAATTCTAAATCAATGATCCAAAAAATGTCAATGTAATTCATGCTGCGTCTTGATACTTTAAGCTTGAAAGTGTTTGAGTTGCAAGAAGGTATTGAAAGAAAGGAAAATAAGGTGTTGCAGTTAATCAGTGAAGGAAATAAAAACTGGAATATTCTGACTTACTTCTGAACAACATTGTGATATAAATAAACATAATATTCAGCAGTGGAGCCTTGAGAGGGGGGAGGAAGGCGAGACGACAAATGCATATCAGGTTCCAGTGAGTAGTAACCATGAAGGTAGTATTAGAGGATTCCAATAGAAGCAACACTGTGGTGAACTGTGATGAGTTAAACACAGTCAGTTAAGGGATGAGAAGTAATGAGTCGAGGAACCTTTGAATCTACGAGTTAAGAGAAGCTGGTGAAGGTTTGGGAAGCCTTTGTCCTGCAGTGGGATCTTAGAGGCTGATGATGATGATGATGATGATGATGGTGATAATAATGATGATGAGGAGGATATGAATGAAGCCTCACACAAATGTCCCTTAATGGAATACAGGGCAAATAAGACCACTGTATTTATAGAGTTAGCATGTGTATTTCAATTAAAAAATTTAATCTATTCCTCTTCGCTTTACCGTTTTAAACTATATCCCAAACAGGAAAATTCAGGACGAGGAAAAAAGAAAAACATTAGTGAAGGAAACAGGACATTCAATTTTACTGAGGGTAATTAAAAAAGATCTTGGATGTGAAATTTCAAATTGAATTTCTGCGTGAAGTCACTTAATAACTGCTAGGAACAATGAAGTAATGTTAGGAGGTAAAACTTATAAAAGATGGTTGATTAGTGATGATAATAAGTGCCTCTGAAAGACATCGTGTTGTTGTGTTGTTTTCACTGCAATGCACAAACCGAGCACTCCAATAATCCAGTGAGGCCCAGCAGGTGTTAGCCAGACAGTGTCCAGCAGTGAAGGGAAGGTGGTGCCCAACACTCAGTGACGAGAGTGTTGTGCTGCTCATCACTGCTGTTGGGGTCGGGTGGCTCTGTGGTACACTGCTCGGATCATGACCTAAAGGTTGCGAGTTCGATCCTGGTTCATGGGAGCTTCTTGGTGAGAGGGGCAGCGCTTTCGTTAACCCTAACAGAACTATATAGTCTATAGATGTCTAGTTCGAGGGGGGGTATTTAATCAATAATCATCACTGCTGCTTGACGACTGCCTTGCGGAGGTCAATTTGTTGAAGGCGTTTGTTTTACCTGCATGATGAACAGTCACTGTCTTTCTTGTGTCATTTTCTGCTCAAAAGGAACATTATGTGGAACTCAGCCTGGCAGGTTTAGGTTTTTTTTAGGAGGATGTTTTTTAGTTTATTGTTTAAACGGAAACGAAAACTTAAGCCCTTGCTGCAGACTTTTTCTTTCTTTTATTCATGTGTTTGTTGTTATGTTATCGCCGTTGTCACCGGGAATACTGACACACTTGCTAACCATCACCGTTATTTGGTGGTTGTTGGGTGAGCAGCGGATGAGTGAGGACACCCGCTGCTCACCCATCATGGCTCGGCCCCGTCAACACCAAGGAAACGGGTGAACCTTTCCTCACCCAAGGACGTGGAGGCCCTTAGAAGGCAAGAGGTGCAGCAACTCACCTTCCCCCCCCCCCTCCTCCAACGCCGCCTCAAGGCACAGTGATTTTCCCGCCATTACCGATTGTTAAGGTCACACCTATACCTGTCTATCGTGGTCACTGTCACGCTGAGATCATGGCTGAGTGCACGTGAACACTACATAACACAGCCCTACCGAGTGCTACGTATAGTGACACCATACACCATACAAGTGAGTGTGAGGGCGAGCACCGTGCCCATGTCAACCTTACGTGTCAAGATCAAACAACTCATTCAACCTTCATGTGTTGCTGCTACAAGTGTTGCTGCATCCACTACAGGCTCATCAACACTTCATTCCCAACGATAAGAGCAACACCAGGAACCCATTGACAGCCGCCTTATTGATAGTAATGCATAGTGTTAAATCGTTAATTGGGGTGACAGTAGCATGCAAAGGGGGTGATAGTGCCCGGTATTACCTTACTGAATGCAGCCTCGGGGTCCGTTTAGCAGGGCAGTTCATCCTGAGGCCTCACCATTATGAGTCTGACTTCCTCACACGTAATAAGGATGAGGTGGATGCTTGAGATGCCGTTCTGTGATGTCTTTTCAACTACTTCCTGCACGACATCCCAACCCATGTCACCTTCGCAAAGATATATACTTACCTATACACAGCGATGATCACGACCTAAGGGAACCCACGAGGCTGGTCCAGGTGACTTTTATGCATAAGTTGTGTCCCAAACATCCTTGACTTGGGTTAGGTTCGCGGGTGAGCGTACTCCATCAAAAGACTCACCCCTTGAACCTCTGCAATGTTTCAGGTGTAGTGTTAAGACCAACAGGCATGCTCTTATACTCTGCAGGCGTCAGGAACCATGTAACTCCACCGCAAAGTTTATTACCCTTTGAGGACAGTTGAGAGGCGCGCCGCTACGTGTATGTACTGCGGCGCTGCCCTTCAGTCTGTTATATCTGTGTGGTTTAGACACAAAATTCGTCCCGATTCTAGAGGCACCGAACACACGGGGAAGACCAAGGAAGGAACATAGGTATGGAAGGGAAGGACTTAATGGAATACAATGACTTACTAGAGAGTGAAGGCAAAGAATAAAGTATGAGAGAGAGAGAGAGAGAGAGAGAGAGAGAGAGAGAGAGAGAGAGAGAGAGAGAGAGAGAGAGAGAGAGAGAGAGAGAGAGACTTTCACTAGAGACCTTTACGTTGGCGTGAATGCTATTAGGGTCCACTTTTTTTTTTTTCTTCCTCTCTCTCTCTCTCTCTCTCTCTCTCTCTCTCTCTCTCTCTCTCTCTCTCTCTCTCTCTCTCTCTCTCTCTCTCTCTCTTCCTCCTCCTTCCAAGCTTGTAGGTGTATTACGACTTACCTGTGTGTGTGTGTGTGTGTGTGTGTGTGTGTGTGTGTGTGTGTGTGTGTGTGTGTGCGCGTGTGTGCGTGCGCGCGGTTTTTGTTATATTTTTTATTTGGTCATCGTAAATAACACTCATAATGATACTGCTAATGATAATAATAATAATAATAATAATAATAATAATAATAATAATAATAATAATAATAACAATAATAATGATAATAACAAATAAGCTTAATTCCACAATGAATGCGAATTATGTTTTTATTTTCACATTTTTTAGCCAAATAAACTAACGAACAACAACAACATTAATGAAAACGACTATTATATTAACCTTGACTCAAAAAAAAAAAAGGAAGAAAATATCATTATATCAACGAAAAGAACATCGAGTTGCGCAGAAAAGGTTCACACTAGAAAAAAAAAAATCCAAATAGAATAATGTTGTTTTAGTGGTAAATAATAATAATAATAACAATAATAACAATAATAATAATAATAATAATAATAATAATAATGCGAAAAAAAAATAGAAATAATGATATAAAGAAGAAGGACAATAATAACGATAAAGACAGGGTGTGAATGGAGGTAAGAGACAGGTAAGAGACAGACAAACAGACAGGTAACGAGACAGAACACGTGAAAATAGGTACAAAAAGACATAAATTAGACAGGTATAGGGCGGGGCACTGAACAAACACGTGAAAAGAGATACGGAAGTACAGGTAAATATGGACAGGTGGGGGCGGGGCACTTACGGGGCGGGGCGGGGCACAGTGACGGGGCGGGGCGGGTATAGTGGGAGAGACAGTCAGTGTACGCAAGGCAGGTGTGGAGGGAGGGTGTGTGTGCTGTTGTTCTGTGGCGCTGCCCAGCTTGTGGGGGGAAGACCCGAGCGACTGTGTGGTTTTAAGGCCAAAACACATGTAGTTTAACCCGATTTTCACCCTTAACGTGTCCGGCTGAAAGAATGAACCGTAAAAAAGACAGAATATTGAACTAGATATGTATTTTACGAGTTAATTTTTGTGTTTTAGTGAGTGAAGGAAAAGATGGAAGGGAAAGGAAAGTGTGTGTGTGTGTGTGTGTGTGTGTGTGTGTGTGTGTGTGTGTGTGTGTGTGTGTGTGTGTGTTGTGGTGGTGGTGGTGGTGCAAGAATGAGGAAATACATTTTGTTCTTTTTATCTTTCTTCCTCTCTTCTTATTCTCTTTTCTCATCCTCCTCTTCCTCTTCTTTTTCCTCTTCCTTCAGTAAATAATAAAACACACAAGAAAGAAGAGGAAAAATATATCTTGTTATTCTAGAGGTAAAGAAAACAATGAGTGAACGTGTGTGTGTGTGTGTGTGTGTGTGTGTGTGTGTGTGTGTGTGTGTGTGTGTGTGTGAGGGTCAGGTCAGTGAGTGGTGGAGCGAAGTGGGAATAGAAGCAAAGATAAGATTGATAAAAAGAAGAGAGGAACTAAGAACTAATAGGAAAAATAATGGAAAGAAAATAAGATAATAATAATGTGTAAAAGAGGAAAAAAAAAATATATAGGAAAATTGAAAGATAAGAGAAAGGGAAAGGAAAATAAAAACTAGGAGAGGAGGAAAAAATAAAGAGATAAAAAGTGCAATAAAAAAAATCAACTTTCATCTATGACTCCAAATTCTGATTCTATTTCTCACTAAAAATAATTCAACTCTCTTATAACTCAACCTCACCTGTTTGTCCCTCCCTCTCCTCCTTCCCTCCCTCCCTCCCTCCCTCCCTCCCTCCCTCCCTCCCTCCCAACCTTACCTTCCCTCACCTGACAATCATTAGGGAAGGAGCGAACAGGTGTATCATTATTATTATCACCCATATATACAATCATTACATTAGAAGAAAAAACGAAAACCAAACCAAACAAAAGTGAATCTGCCACCTCACCCTCAACCTTGTCTACACTTAACCTAACTACCAATGCTTCCCAGCGCCTGTGTACCTAATGTAACAGCCAGTCTAGCATCCCTGAAGCCATGCACTCCTTGTATAGCATCCTAGTACACAGGGGCAGACAGAGGGTGAGGCAGGGACTGTGAATCTGGTCCCTTCATCTCATCTTCATTCCGAACGGTCCCTCAGGCAGCGGTCATATCTTTAGTAACACGCAGGCAGTTCATTGGTCCAGGCTGCTTCA
>JAPQNM010000047.1:11295347-11330347 GCA_029783475.1 Metacarcinus magister
CCACCCCACCCCATCCTACTCTATCCTTTCCCATCCTTGTCCCCATCCACCCCTTGACTCAATCTATTCCATTCCTTCCTCTTCCACCTCCACCCTGCCCCGCCCCACCTCATTCCACTCCTCCACACCCCACTCAGGCACATTCTACATTGTTGTGGTTTCAGTGGGCACTCCCTCTCCTCTCCTCTCTCCTCTCCTCTTCTCTTTTTCTCTTCTCTTCTCTTTTTCTCTTCTCTTTTCTCTTTTTCTCTTTTCTCTTCTCTTTTCTCTATTTGTCTCCTCGTCTCTTCTTTCTTCTCTCTTCTCTTCTCTTCTTTTCTCTTCTTCTCTTCTCTTCTCTTCTCTTCTCTTCTCTTCTCTTCTCCGCACATTTACTTCCCCTTTGGCTGTCTGCCCTCTGAACGACCCTTGCTATTTGTTTGTTTATTTATATAGTTGTTGTTATTATTATTATTATTATTATTATTATTATTATTATTATTATTATTATTATTATTATTATTATCCTCCTCCTCCTCCTCCTCCTCCTCCTCCTCCTCCTCCTCCTCCTCCTCCTCCTCCTCCTCCTCCTCCTCCTCCTCCTCCATCCCAGCTCAGTGTGTGTTGAGTGGAGTGAATGGAAGGTGTGGAGGAGGAGGAGTGGAAGGTGTGGCTAAGTGTGTTCAAGGCTGCATCCACCTCCCTCCACTCCCTCCCTCCACCTCCCTTTACTCCTCGCATCCACCTTTCATCTCCTCCTTCTCCTCCTCCTCCCCCTTTTCTCTCTTCCTCATCTCATGCATATTTTTTCTTTCCCTTGCATTCCTTTCTTCTTCTACTCTCTTACCTTCCTTTTTTTCTCGTTTTTTCCTCTTCTCCTTTCTTCTCTTCCTTTCTTTCCTTCATTTCTCGATATTTATTTATCAATCTATATATTTATCTATCTATCTATCTATCTTTCTCTCTCTCCTTCTCTCGTTTTCTTTCCTCTTCTCCCTCCATATTTTCCTCTCTCTCTCTCTCTCTCTCTCTCTCTCTCTCTCTCTCTCTCTCTCTCTCTCTCTCTCTCTCTCTCTCTCTCTCTCTCTCTCTCTCTCTCTCTCTCTCTCTTGGGTGGATTATAATTAGTTTTTTTTTTAAAGAGGAGATTGTGGATGTGTATGTATGTGTGCGTTTTTGTAGGTGTGTATGTATGTGTGTGTGTACGTATTATGGTTTACAGGTATACTTAAACCATGTGTACGTTATAGTTTAGATGCAGGAACACACTTATATATGTATGTATGTTTGTATGTATGTATGTATGTATGTATGTATGTATATGGAGGCTAGGGAAGGTGTGACAAGAATGATTGGAAACAAATATACATGTGCACGTAATAAATAGTGTGTGTGTGTGTGTGTGTGGGTGTGTGTGTGGGTGTGTGTGTGGGTGGATGGGTGGGTGGGTGTGTGGGTGTGTGTGTGGGTGGGTGGGTGGGTGGGTTGTCACTGTGCCAGGCTATATTGAGGCAAAGATGTCAGCCTGTCAGACACTACATAGATTCTACTGACGAAGGCACTGCAGAGAGAGAGAGAGAGAGAGAGAGAGAGAGAGAGAGAGAGAGAGAGAGAGAGAGAGAGAGAGAGAGAGAGAGAGAGAGAGAGAGAGAGAGAGAATAAACTCAATACATAAATTCCTCTATTTAAATATATAGGTTAAAGAAAATAAAGTAAGATTCGATTTTGTGTTTGTTCTTCGTGAATCTAAAAAAAAAATAATAATAATAAATGCATGGGTGGAAGAAAG
Organism: Metacarcinus magister; assembly: GCA_029783475.1. NCBI lineage: Eukaryota > Metazoa > Arthropoda > Malacostraca > Decapoda > Cancridae > Metacarcinus > Metacarcinus magister. Next base: position 11,297,116 of record JAPQNM010000047.1, read on the forward strand.
TAATTGAGTGAGTGAGTGAATGAATGAATAAATTGATGAATAAATGAATGAATGCATGAATGAGTATTTATTTATAGACTGTTCAAGATAAAAAAAAAAAAGTGATTGTATTTAGCAGCGACGAAGGAAAAAAAAAGAAAGAAAGAAAGAAAAAAGAAGAAAGAAAAAAAAAAGCTTGAACATCTCCCTGACCTCGTGTTAATAATGCCTCTCTCTCTCTCTCTCTCTCTCTCTCTCTCTCTCTCTCTCTCTCTCTCTCTCTCTCTCTCTCTCTCTCTCTCTCTCTCTCTCTAATAGTGGTAGTGATGATAGTGTTGCTAGGTAGTAATCGTAGTGGTGGTAGTGGTTGTGGTGGTGATAGTGATGGTGATGGTGGTGGGGATGGTAGTGGTGGTGGTGGTGGTGGTGGTGGTGGTGGTGGTGATGGTGGTGGTGGTGATGGTGGTGGTGGTGGTGATAGTGGTGGTGATAGTGGTGGTGATAGTGGTGGTGGTGGTGATAGTGGTGGTGGTGGTGGTGGTGGTGGTGATGGTGGTGGTGGTGGTGATGGTGGTGATGGTGGTGGTGGTGGTGATGGTGGTGGTGATGGTGGTGGTGGTGATGGTGGTGGTGATGGTGGTGGTGGTGGTGGTGGTGGTGGTGGTGGTGGTGGTGGTGGTGGTGGTGGTGGTGGTGGTGATGGTGGTGGTGACAGACACAACACAAATAAACTTCAGGTTAGATAGAGAACGAGCCTTTTGAGGTAGGAAAGAGAAGAGAAGGAGAAGAGGAGAGAAGCAGAGAGAGAGAGAGAGAGAGAGAGAGAGAGAGAGAGAGAGAGAGAGAGAGAGAGAGAGAGAGAGAGAGAGAGAGGTGAGGTTAGGTGCTTGCCAACAGCCTAAGGGAGAATGTGGTTTGAGCCTGAGGGAGAGGAGGCGGGAGGAAGGGAGAGAGGAAGAGGAGGAGGGAAGGAGAGAGAGAGAGAGAGAGAGAGAGAGAGAGAGAGAGAGAGAGAGAGAGAGAGAGAGAGAGAGAGAGAGAGAGAGAGAGAGAGAGAGAGAGAGAGAGAGAGAGGGAGAAGGAGTGAAGATATCTAAAATGATGATAATAATAATAGTATTGATAATAAATCTGATAATAATTTTGTCTTTGTATATTATAAGGATAAATTTAGTTTTTGAGGAGTCTTGTGATTATTATTATTATTATTATTTTGATTTTATTTTTGACTTATTTATTTATTAATTTATTTTTGTAATGGGATGTGGTCTAGTGATGATTTGCAACCTGATCAGTATACATACATATATTCCTTCACTTTATCGGTGCAGTAACAGGAAAATATAAACGATGTAACGATAAGGTAAATAATGAAGGTGATTCTTAAGACGGTGAAAATTCAAACACACGATCGATCATACACTAAAAGAAAAAAAAAAGAAGGAAGTAGAGCGTGTTAAATGAATATGAATCATGTTTACGCCTCTCAATGGATGTTATTTCTATTATTGTTATTTATGTTATTATCTACTGAAGCTTTTATTTATTGATTTGGTATATTTTATTATATTCATGTAGTCATCCATTAGTTTACAAGTGTATGTACGTTTGTATGTGTATCATTTTTTTCTATATTTTTTTTCTATGAGTATCTATTCTTGTATCTGGCATCTATTTATTTATCTATCAAGCGATCTATGTATCTATCTATTTATCTATATCTATCGTAACTATATATTTATCTATTTATCTTCATCTATCTCTCTATCTATCTATTTATCTATTAGTCAATGCATCATAATGAAACTCTATGACACAGGAATTAAAAGAAATAAAACTGCGGAGTATTGGCCGTGCAAAAATAAACTAATGAAGAGCGTCCCCCCAAAAAAAATATAGGCCGTGCGAAAAAAAAAGTCATGCAAATAAAAGTTCAGGCAATGCGAAAAAAAAGTAAGTAGAAAGCAAAAAAAAATAAATGAAAAAAGAAAAAAAAAGAAAGAAATCCTTATGAAAATTAGTATATAACAACATCCTCTACTAACACTCTTCTCTATAAACACATATTATGACACCTTCTCCAACATACATACATACATACATACATACAGACAGACAGACAGACAGACAGACAGACATACATACATATAAACAAACAGACAGACAGACAGATAAACAGACAGACAGACAAACAGACACACATATAAACAGACAGACAGACAGACAGACAGACAGACACACAGACATACATACACACACATACATACATACATACATACATACATTGATGGTGTAGGTAGCGGCGTCTCTTTATTAGGTAATGACTGGAGGCTGCAACATTGTATTACCGATGTACAGTTACGTCGATCGGATTTTTTTTTAAAGGGATAATAGTTACGTCAATCGGATATTTTAAGGGAATAACAGTTACTTCCCTTCACTTTCCATCCCATCCCTTCCCTTCCCTTCCCTTCCCTTCCCTTCCCTTCCCTTCCCTTCCCTTCCCTTCCTTAGTATTGAAGGGACTGAACAAGAACGTGATAGAGTTAAAGGGACAAACTCTCCGCCGCCTTATAAGAGAAGGGCGTGGCTCGACGGAGGAGGAGGAGGAGGAGGAGGAGGAGGAGGAGGAGGAGGAGGAGGAGGAGGAGGAGGAGGAGGAGGAGGAGGCTGCTACACACATCAAAAATAAACAGACAAAAAAAAAAAAATCAGTTTGCTTTGATGAGTCAGACGAGAGATTGGTGAAGGTGTGTGTGTGTGTGTGTGTGTGTGTGTGTGTGTGTGTGTGTGTGTGTGTGTGTGTGTGTGTGTGTGTGTGTGTGTCCTTGCCTTCCTTAGTCACCCGTTACTTGTCTGAATCACGTGTGTTGGTTGGTCTCTGCTTCACCATCAAACAGTCATGTGTCTTCCTTCCTTCATCTTCTCCTTCAAGAGCCATTCCAGAAACTCAATATTCTTGCAAAAACCCCAATAACTTTACCATAACCCTTTACAGTCATACCAAAATCCCTTTTCATGACATCAGAGCCTCCCCAAGAGCTTCCCGATTCCCCAAGATGCCATTACAAAACTTCAAACCCTAGTCTCATAATGCGATCAGATTCCTTATACCACCACCTTCATTACCTCCTGGAACTTATAGATGCTAAAAAAAAACCCACTCTAGAATCCCCTTAAAGCGTATCCAGATCCTTCTTAAAGAGGTTCAAAAACTCCTCAAAGACTCCTGAAGACCACCAAACGTCCTTAAAAAAAACACACAAACACACGAAAAACTCAAATTCTCTTAAAAAAACAGTTCAATAAGCTCGTGGATGAATCAGAATCCCATGAGTCAGCGAGTACATCCCACACATGAACTGAATGGACGACTCACTAACAGGTAAACAGCGACAAAGAAGGACACTGCTGGAGCCTCGTCACTGTGGGTGTTGTCTGACTTTAACTTGCCTCTAACGCGCGTCCCGTCCCATCCATCCTCTCCTCCCTCCAGTCTTGTCTCGTCTTGGTCTGCCTTTCACTTATATATTCGTTGTCTCGTCTCGTCTCTCTCTTTGGTGTAATTGTCAGGCTTATTAATGTAATGTAATGTGATGCTGATTTCTTTTCCTGGCTTGTGGTGATATTTGTGTGTTTGGTGTTGGGGAAAGGGAGGTGGAAAGTGACGTCCTCTTGGTGGTGGTGGTGGTGGTAGTGGATGAAATTGAATAAAGAGTGAAAAAAAAGATGAATAAATAAAATGAATAGATAAATGAATGAATAAATAGTGGATAAAAACGAACATGTAAATAAATAAATAAAGGAGGAGGATAACAACGTCTTCAAAATTAATATACATCACATACGTATAAATAAGAGTTTAATTTTTAGTCTTTATAACCGAGGATGACAAACAGTTGATGTAGGAAGCTGCTGGACCTTCTTTGGTAGCGAGTATGATGCTGAATAAGTCGGCATTTCCTCCCTTGCGTGTGTGTGTGTGTGTGTGTGTGTGTGTGTGTGTGTGTGTGTGTGTGTAGATTCAAAACAAGTGTTACGTATCATTGTATTCGAATAATCACACTTTTTCCGATTCTTTTAAGAGGTATGTAACATGTGTCAATGAAGAATAATACTAGTTGGTAGGTTGTCTGTGAAAAATGGCCAAGAATGTATAACTGGTGCAATCTGACGTCATGATTGGTTAGTGAACGTCTCTCTCGTTAAGAATAAAACTCACCAATCACAGCGCCAGTTTACGTTTTAATTCCCTGTTTATTCCTTGTTTAAATTTTTTCGGGATTTTTGGGATCACCTACTTTTTTTAATTGATTTATATGAAACTTTCTTGGTAATTATGTTCAAGCTGCAGATAATCAAGGAACATTTAATGACACATCCCAAAGATCCAAGATATATAGTAATTGAATCACTAATTGAAGCAGCGAATTGAATGAAGCAGTATCGGACACCACAACGACACAACAAAACTTGCAGTACTTTCTTCAGTTGGTGTTCTAATGCTATCACTGTGCATGGTGCTTTGTAGACAGTGAATGTTTAATACGCTGTGGATTATAAGTTTTTATAATCTCCATCTTCTGTAGTGGTAGAGGTGCGGGGAATCTTTGACGGAAGGATTGAGCCGTGGTGGTGGTGGTGGTGGTGGGTCAGTGGGAAAGGTTGTGAAGGGAGACGGGAGGGAAACCTATAACAGTCAGGTGGATTAAGTGCAGCTCCGTATTGCACTTCTCGAGGCCACTTGGCTAATGCAGCACACATCACAATAATTAATAAGGAAAAAAAAAACACAATTGTAAACCTACCAACACACTAACTAACTACCATTACATGTGTCAATCGTTTAACCTAACAATTGATCCTTCCAGCCTGCACCTGCAACGGCTATTCCAACCGCTGCTACTTCGACCAGGACCTGTATGACCGCACAGGCCACGGTGGGTACTGCCTCGACTGTGCCGCCAACCGTGATGGTCCCAACTGTGAACGGTGCCGCGATAACTACTACGTGAGGCAGGATGGAGTGTGCATCGCCTGCAACTGTAATGAAATCGGTGCGTTGACTGACTGATCCTGGTGGTGTGTGTGTGTGTGTGTGTGTGTGTATGTGTAAAGACTGTATAGTAGTTTTCTTTTATGTTTGTTATGAATTATTTGCGGCATTAAATGAAGTAGCAGCAGAGGAAGGTGCAGAGTAGTTAGTGATAGAGTGTTGAGTCTATCCCAAGGTGTATTGATGTGGGAATGTTGTCCTCACTTGTAATCCCAGCAGAAGGGACTTGTTAGGTATATATTCACACGGTTGTGGTTGTATAGTGTGTGAATTGGTTAAGTCACTACATCATTGAAGTGCAAGGAGAGCAAATAGAACCAGCTTCATACAAGGTGCAAGTAGTTGTAGCTCCCAGAGATGTAATGTTGAGTTGCAAGGAAAAAACCTTTAATCTTATTTTCTGGCCACTTAGAACCATATAGTTGCAAGGGAAACACTGTACGTAGTCAGTTAATTGAGCATAGGACTTGTATTTTAATTTATTTAGTATGTGTGGGTGTTGAGTGTGAATAATTCTTCCTTCACTGCTCAGCTTTTGTAATGATGTTTGTAAGTATGGAATGTAGCAAGGTTAAGGAGAGAATGTGAGGACCATTACATAACATTGCAGTGTGTGTGTGTGTGTGTGTGTGTGTGTGTGTGTGTGTGTGTGTGTGTGTGTGTGTGTGTGTGTGTGTGTATGGTTTCATCATGTGCGTGTGTGTGTTCCCGCAGGATCCCGCAGCCTGCAGTGCGCCAGTGATGGTGTGTGTCAGTGCAAGCCGGGCGTCACAGGGGACAAATGTGATCGCTGTGCCGAGAACTACTTTGACTTTGGACCTCAGGTAATGCCTTGGAGGGCGGAGGTGCCTTCACTTCACTGTGTAATACAAACTGAAACTGAATACAAATCCGTTTTTTGTCATATTTTACGTGCTTGTATTCTTACGTTACCAAGTGAATTTGATTTTGCACACAATTATTATTTTTATATGGTTTTATAATGAACTTTAATTTAAATATCAAAAAGCTTTGTTTCAAGATATTCTTAGAAAAGTCTAGACATAGAGGTATCATGAAGGTCGCGTAATCTGATACTCTGATTCTATGTATAATGATAATCTGACGCGAATAGTGATTGATATTCCAACAACTCCATTAACACTATCTATGGTTTTCAGGACAGAGTGTTTGGGATGGAGGTTAGATGCATGTGTGTGTGTGTGTGTGTGTGTGTATGTATGTGTGTGTGTGTGTGTGTGATGGAGTTTGTTGTTACTTAGTGTGTTTGGTTTTTGATGTTTACTTTTAGTCCGTCCAAACCTTTGTACGATCCACCCAATGAGAGGGAAGAAGAGCATCTCTTTAAGGAAGGAAGGAAACACACTAGTTGTTAGAAGAACTTTGGGTTTATTTTGAGATGCTGGACAGTACATGTGTTCCATTTTAAAGCCATCTTAGTGCCTTGTGTGCTGAGAATAATGAAACAAATGAAGTGTGTGGTTAGTGTGGGTTAGTGTGTGTTGTGGCTTTACTCTAAAATGACCTTTAAGCACACTGTCTTTTGGGCTCATAGATGCTGGGGTTTTATTCTGATATAACCTCTAATTGTGCTCAGTTGTGTGTTAGTGACTAAAGCGTCTTAGGGTTACAGATAAGTTTTGCTTCTTTAAATATTATGGTTTTGCTCATCACGTGTTCCTTGAGTGGGTGTGAAGTTATAAGTACGAAGGTTTATAAGTAACGATAATGCATAATAAGTGAAGGCAAGTTAGTGGTATAACATGATAATATTTGTTGCAATTTAAACGTGCCACTTAACACATTGACATGATGAGACATGTTTGTTTGGTGTTACATTAATTTATTGTTCATTTTAACTCCATCATGTGTTGGTTCTTTCATTAAAACTTTAATGTATCCTATCACAAGGCCGCCCTTTGAAGGACAACGTGATCAATGTTTCTTTTCTCATATCACTGTAGTGTTTCTTAAGTGACTGTGTTGCTGATTGACTTATGCATCCCAGGGTTGCAAGCCTTGTGGGTGCAACAGTGCCGGGAGCCGTGACAGTGAGGCCAGCTGTGACCCCTCATCAGGTGTGTGTGTTTGCAAGCACCACGTGGAAGGTCAACAGTGTCACCAGTGCAAGCCGGGATTCTTCAACCTAAACAGACAGAATGAATTTGGTTGCACTCCTTGTTTCTGTTATGGCCACTCCTCCATCTGTTCCTCGGCTACTGGCTACTCCGAGGGTAAGTTTGGTGTTGAAAGGGAGAGGGAGGCTCACCTGTGTAGTGGTAGAGGAATGGGAGGTGATGAGGTGGTTGTGGAAGGGAATGGCAACTTATGGTGGTGGAGGAACGGGAACTAAAAGTGATGGTGGTGATGGAAGAAAGGAAAGTAAATTGTGTGTAGGATGATGAAGGTGTACACACTTGTAAGTCATTATCAATCACACGGAACTAAACATCGAACCTCATAGGATTTGGCACATGATTATAAAAAAAAATATTCATGTAGTCAAGAAAATGGTAAACTCCTTTTGTTATTAAGTTCTGCATTCCAGCAAACCACATAATTGTATACACACACACACACACACACACACACACACACATATATATATATATATATATATATATATATATATATATATATATATATATATATATATATATATATATATATATATATTTATATATATTTAACTTTTTTTCTTCTTACAAGTTGCAGCTTTCCACATGAGGCAGCATCTATGGAGAACCTTGATTGATGAATGACATTGTAATTTGATGAATTAAGTTTTCATTTGGATTTCATGCTTCAGCAAAATTTATTCTGTGTCAGGAGTGATTGAGAGTGGGTTTGTGCGCGGTGAGGAGCGTTGGCAAGCTGTTGAGTCCACCGGGCGATCAGTGTCCCTCAACTACAATGCTGTGGTGCAGAGCCTGGCTGTTGCTGCGCCAGGACGGGACAAAGTGTACTTCTTGGCCCCAGGTTTGTGCTCACCACGATCACTGAGACTTGCATGGTTATTTTTATTATCACCATTATTATCATAAAGGAGCTGGAACCGTCCTGGGACTTCATTAATGGTAGTGTAATAGTAGTAATGGTAGTGCTGGTAAAGTTACATGTTGAATTTTTCAAAATGACAAATATATCAGTCAATATAAACTTAAATAAGATGAAAAGATTGGTTGTCTTGTTTACTTATGAATCTGGATGAGATTCAGTAATAGTGATAATGATAAGCAAGATAATTGAATGAATACATCATATTGGCAATACTTTTGTGATTTTTTCCTTATTTGAAATTTATAATAAAGCTTTTGTTATCATACACTCATGTTTACATACACGGAATGGAACCAAGATTTCCAGTCATTCACTTTCAAACAAATTTTTTCAAAATAACGCAAAATGTATGAATGGAAATCAAACACTTCGGTCATGAACAACTTATTTTCAGGTCGTTTCCTTGGAGACCAGCGAGCCAGTTACAACCACAAGCTATCCTTCTACCTTCGCATTGGAGAACTTGGGCCTCAAGCCACTACAGAAGATATCATTCTTGATGGTGCTGGCCTTTCCATCTCTGCTCCTATCTTTGCTCAGGGCAACAGTCTTCCCAGCACACAAGTGAGCTGCTCAATGCACAGTTTGTTTGACACAGTTCACCAGCAAGGGATGACTCTGTTAGTGTTACATAACACCAATATTGGGTAGTGGCAGGATGGTCTCATAACAATAATGTGTTGAATGGTTCTTGCAATTTGTTTAGTGTTGCAGTTGAGAGTAGGTTGTTATTTTTTTGCTGTCATAAATGTGTTTGAGGCCGATGCTATACTGATTGTCATGATGCTATTACCAATCCAGTTTAGTCACAAGTTGTGGAGTGGAAAACCATCACACCTACACATAAAAAAAGTAACCTATTGTATCAGCTTTTTGTGGTCACAGATTAGATGACAGGAGCAATGATTAATGGCATTAATGGTACACAAGATTAATGATTTATTTGTTTTCATGCTACAGAAACAAAAATACACCTTCCACCTTCATGAAGACCCTCAGTTTGGGTGGTCACCTCGCCTGGCCTCCAGAGACTTCATCTCCCTCCTCTCCAACCTTACAGCCATCAAGATTAGGGGAACATACACCCATACAGGTAAGATGGTCTCAAACTCAGTACCTGGGATCAAGATTCTTGGCTGCACAGTCTGAAAAAAAGGAAAGAAAAATTAAATAAATAATTTTATTAAGAATGTATTACCTTTATAGTAAATTAATATCTGGTCTAATAAATGCGATAATCCATCACTCCTACAGGTCGAGGCTTCTTGGATGATGTCAGTCTGGAGACCGCCCGCCGAGGCCTCTTTGGTGTGATTGCTTCTTGGATTGAGATGTGTACATGTCCTGAGGGTTATGTGGGACAGTACTGTGAATCGTGTGCTCCTGGCTACCGCCACACACCATCCAATGGGGGTCCCTTTGCTACCTGCACACCATGTGACTGCAACTCCCATGCTGACATTTGTGATTCTGAGACAGGTGAGGCAGTGAAGGGGTGTGTTGGGTGGGGTGTGTTGGTGGGGTGTGTTGGGGGGGGGGTGTTGGATGGGGTGTGTTGGGGGGGGGTGACATGAAGCAGTTTAAAGTTTACAATCCTGAATAAGGTGAAACTCAAACACTCTTCATTGAGAATGTTTCACAGTTTGTTATTTTGATATAATGTGATTTAATTTCTGATGTGAGTAGAAACACTTAATTTAATATGTACTATAGAATCTTATAAATATGTTGGTTGGTTGGTTGTGAAAATCTATATAAGTAAAAGGAAGTATTGTGCAGTATGCAACATTTTAATGGTGATTACTTCCATCTTTGTGGAAATATTATAAATATTTTAGTGTTCCAGTTCTTAATCAGAAGTAATCCAGAGGAATTTCACCAAGTTTACTTCTGTGTTTGTTGTTTGTTGATAAGCGTGACATGAGTGTGTTGTGTGTTGTGCACAGGTCGGTGCATCTGCCAGCACAACACTGCCGGGGAACAGTGTGAGCTGTGTGGGCGGGGCTACTATGGCAGTGCTCTCCGAGGAACACCAACGGACTGCCAGCCATGTCCATGTCCCAACGGAGGTGCTTGCATCCAGCTGTCCGATGACACGGTGGTGTGTCTGGAGTGTCCCACTGGCTATGCAGGTGAGTCCAGGCTACACTGTCATACACTGTACTCTAATTATGATTTCACATTTAAGTTCACATTTCAGTCAATACAGATGGTTCATTTCATCATTATTATGATAAAAAAAATCTATACATGGTAGAGTTGTCCTTTTTTTATTTCTTATTCTTATTTAAGAGTTATTGAACTAGCATGGAAGGAGTGTGTGATAGGGAGAGGTGGTGGCTCTTCTGCCGTGGCCATCACCTTTGTGGGACGTTCCTGGAGGGAACAAGGCGTCAGAGACTATAGATGAATGATTAATTTGCTAAGTATAAAACTGGCAGCAATTGTGTGAGGGTTTGCAATGTGTAAAGTATGTATAATGTGGATATGATGTAGTTCAAGTAACACTGATGACTTGTGATGTTTAGGTTGTGGCAAGTGTACTTAGTAAGTGTTGATAGATTATATAGATAAATAAAAGCTGAAAACTTTTGTATGTTAACACTTATAATACCTTATTTTCAGGACCACGATGTGAGCTTTGCACTGACAGTTTCTTTGGTGATCCTCTTGGCCGCCACGGACCTCCACGTCCCTGTGAGGAGTGTGACTGTAATGGCAACATTGACCAAAATGCTGTGGCCAACTGTAACCGTACAACTGGAGAGTGTCTCAAGTGCATCCACAACACTGGAGGATTTTACTGTGACCAGTGTCTGTCAGGTGGGTGGTGGGTAGTGGGTAGTGGTGGGTGGTGATTGACACATGGTGGGTGTTGATTGACACTTGGTGGGATGAGGTGTTGTAGGGAAAACACAATACATGGTGAGGATGGATGACACATTGACTTCCAGGGGACTAGGTGAGAAATGACCAAGTTATATAAAGATATCAGCCTGGTACTACAGTGGTATGGCTACATAGATATAATAAATTACAGCTTCCCCCTCCTCTGATTGTAACCTTCCCTTCCACAGGATACTTTGGTGATGCTCTGGCATTGCCCAAAGGTGACTGTCACCCCTGCTACTGTAATTCCTACGGCACTGTGGCTGAACGTTACGGTCCACCGGTGTGTGATCAGGTGACGGGACAGTGTCAGTGCAAGACCCATGTTACTGGTCTCAAGTGCAATGAGTGTGAGCCAGGCTCCTGGAACCTGACCAGTGGAAGGGTAAGTGGTGGAGGCAGGGTTCGGGGGGGTTGGGAGTCACTGGTGTGTTTAAAGCTGCATCAGGAAAAACCACACTCATGTTTCTGATTTTGTGGAAGTCATGAACAAGTAGAACAGAAGAAAATGTGGCTACATGATGAGGAGCAAGTTGAATCGAGACAGGGAGTTAAGATTAGATTTTTATTACAGATTCAGGAAATTACATACTTTCATGCTGTGGTCTTATCAGTGTAACATAAATTTTCAAGAGCTTGCTGTGGCTGGGAGTGAAAGACGAGACCATTGAATGTGATCACGTGTGCCAAGTAATTTGATGCATTCTTTTGTTTATTGTTCTTCATTTGTTTCAGGGTTGTGAGTCTTGTGAGTGTGATCCAACAGGTGCACTCAACAGTACCTGTAATGTGTACAATGGTCAGTGTTTCTGCCGGGAGGGAGTGACGGGCCAGAAGTGTGACCAGTGTGAACCCTACCACTACGGCTTCTCCTCAGACGGCTGCCAACCCTGTGAATGTGACAATGTTGGCTCTGTGTCCCTGCAGTGTGATGCTACAGGACAGTGCCCGGTGTGTAAGGGATCAAATAGCAGGGTGTGCAGGGCAGGGCAGGGCAGGGCAGGGCAGGGCAGGGCAGGGCAGGGCAGGGCAGGGCAGGGCAGGGCAGGGCAGGAATGGGTCTTTTGCACTGTAAATTCAATAATGACATTTATAAAGCTTAAATTTTCCTTAGACATGAAATAGTAAGACGGTAATAAGGATAATTAATACAAAAAAAAACTTTTCTATTTTCCTACACAAATTTTCATTGCATTATAAACTAGAACATTATATTTAATTTTCTTTAGTGGTGGTGATTAATTAACAGTGTGAGGTGGTAAGTCTGTTTTCTTAAGTGTAGACTCTGACTCAATTACTATCGTCTCCTTTACAGTGCAGAGAAAATGTGGACGGACGGCAGTGTGACCGGTGCCAAGAGAACACTTATGACAAGCAAGCCGGCTGTAGAGGCAAGTAGTGGGGTGGGCTGGACGAGAATGGCAGGGGGAGGGAGGGAGGGAGGAGTGGGTCTGGTGAGGAGGTGGTTAGAACAAGCTATACAAGGCCAAGACTGTGTTCATATGTGAGAGGAAACTATTTTCAAGATCATGTGTTCTCTTCAAAGATGATAATCAAATTTTATGCACTGGTTTGAATGTTAATACTCTGTCTGTTGCATAATAAGTGGTCAGGTATTCCTGTATATGTGGCAATTTCTAATTTCTCAAAACCAAATTTAAGGTCCTGTTAGAATGCATCACAACACTCAAACTTCAGCAAATTTAAAGTTAGAAAACCAAAATGTATATTAAAAAATCATAAAATGGATTTAAGATTTAAGATTTATTTTGGAAATCATGTTTTTCAATGGCCTTCAGCTTCTTTTTCCCACACTCTTTATTGTTATTATTATTATTGTTGTTTTTATTATTATTGTTGTTGTTGTTATTGTTATTGTTGTTGTGTGACCAGACTGCCCTGCCTGCTACACCCTGGTGCTGGACAGTGTCAGTGTGCATCGGGAGCGTCTGGCTGAGCTGGAACGGCTGCTGCAAGACATCCTGATTCACCCGACGGTGCTCAACGACGAGGTGTTTGAGGAGACGCTGTCCACTGTCATGAGTCAAGTGGAAGACCTTTGGAATGATGCACAAGACGCTGCACAATCAGGAGGTGAGGCCATTAGGTGGATAAAAGTGATGCATGACCAAGTCTTCCACATATCCCATGTTTCATTGTTTTATCTTGTGAGTTAGTGGTTGGTTGTTATCCAGCAGTATTTTTTAGGGGACAAGACAGTGGCCCAGCACATCGTGGAGCTGGAGGATCGCATCCGAGGTGTGAGGCAGATACTGAAGGAGATCAAGAGTGCCATTGGCATTGGTTCAGATATGGCTCTTCAAGGAGAGTTCAACATCACGCAAGCTGAAGGGATCATTCTGCGGGCACAGGAGGCACTCAGGGTAAGCCAAGGCAGCAGCACAGGTGGCGGTGGTTTGACGGTTGGTTAAGGTTCTGGGAAATTCCCAAAAGGGCTAAAAATAGTCCACAAACTCTATATATATCTATAATTTCTGACGCCTCGTTCCCCCTGGTAATGTCCCAAAAGTGATGGCTACGGCAGAAGAGCCTCCACCTCTCCCTATCCACACACTCCCTCCTTGCTGATTCAATCCCTTCCACTCTATCAGCAATTCTTGTCATGCATGTACTCCTTCACCCTATCCTTCCATCTTACTCTCCTCCTAGGACCCACAATTTCACTCACACACTTTTTTTACAAACTCTTCATTATTCTTCCTTTCAATATGATCAAACCACCTCCAAGTATTTCTTTTCACCCATTCCACAACATCACACTTCACTCCATTAGCACAAGGTCCCATGTCACATCTTGCATACACACTTTCATTGCTCTCACCCTCCCGTCTTGTCACACCACACACTCCTCTCAGACAACTCATTTCCACACCACACACTCTTGACTGCTGTATCCTATTCCATATCTAAGTCTCTGATCCATACATCAGTGTTGGAAGGAGAATACTGTTCCTTAATCCTCTCTTGGCCTCCATGGATATGCATTCCCATACCCTAGCTGCTTCTAAAACCTTAAGTCCAGTTAAAAAAACAATGCGTTAATATATTCTTGTATAGCTTGCTTTCTGCACATCTGTAAATTAATAATACATTTTATATTAAATATTTAATCTACAAGCATACATTAAAGAAAGTGTTACATGAATGACACCCTGTAGCTGTATTTACAGAGTGAGTGTACACAATGCATACAGTGTACTGGACATTATCTTATTTCCTAAGTGTCAGAATGTGTTATGAGGTGGAGGCTCAAGTAAATCATTGATGTGGGCTGAGATGTTTAAATATTTGCAGTAGGACACACAGTCTTGTTTGTTCCATGTAGTAAGTTCTTTTTTCTCTTCATCAACCTTGGAGGGTTAGGACAATCTCCAAAACTATATGAACATTCTGGGTTGGGAATTGTTTGCTCCAAGATTCCAAGATTAGAAGTGTTGAGCCAAGGAAGCAACAACAGCATGAGGGGAAAAGCTTCCCTCCTTGATTGCATTAATGTTCACTTGATACTTGCTTTACAGAACTAATAATTCCTTAATTGACTGTTGTGTTTGAGTGAGAGCATTATACAGTACAAATGTTAAGGTACATAAGACAACTGGGATGTAACTACATGATACAGTTGGCTTAATGCCTCACACTTCTACAATGTCTTCATCAATTTTCCTTTACAGAATGCACAACTCTACCTGGATGTGCAGGGTTATGATGCGCTCGGCAAGGCATTTGAACGAAGTAAAGTGTTTGGACAACAATCTGATAGGATGACACAGATTGCTAGTGAAGCAAGAATCCTGGCAGATAAGTAAGTCAACATCTTTCAAAGAAGTTTTCATTCCAGTTATTATTCTATAAAGATTTTAACACACACACAGACACGCACACATACAGGCGCAGACATACACAGAAGAACAGTCGGGTCAACTGACGCCCTTTGGGCAAATTTCATGAGGTATGAGAACAGCAGCATTACTAGTACGAGTGTTCAGTTGAGTATCAGGGGACACAGGGAATGGTTCCCCATCAAGGTCTTTTAGAGTAAGCATTACTTCAGTTTGGGATTTTGAGTCAACAATGACTAGACGAGATCTGTCAGGTGGTGTGTGGAAGGTTACCCTTCCCACCTGTCTTTGGATGCATTTTTGAAATTTGAAAATGTTTTCTGAGTAGGGAGCATGAGCAAGGATGGAAGTATTTGTTCCATCGGCGAGGACCAAAGAGAATGGATAAAGGAAGGTGATTAGATTAGTGGTAGTGGATGGGCGTGGGTGAGGGTGAGAGGAGGGGACATTCTGGGTTTTAGAAGAGGGAGAGGTCAAAGTAGAGGGTGAGTAAGTAGTTTTATATATATATATATATATATATATATATATATATATATATATATATATATATATATATATATATATATATATATATATATATATATATATAATATATATATATATATATATATATATATATATATATATATATATATATATATATATATATATATATATATATATATTATATATATATATATATATATATATATATATATATATATATATATATATATATATATATTATATATATATATATATATATCTATATATATATATATATATATATATATATATATATATATATATATATATAGTTGTAAGGTGGTTATAATAGTAGAGGGAGAGGTTGGTGTTATATATATATATATATATATACATAGTTGTAAGGTGGTTATAATAGTAGAGGGAGAGGTTGGGATTATATATATACATAGTTGATACAATCTGACAACTGACATTACTGTTGCGTAGTCATAAAAAATCTGCCTTGCATCTTGAATTATAATTGCATGTGTATTTACCTCATTAATTCTCAACAGACAAGAAGGTGAAGCAGAGACCATTGAGCAAGTTGCATACGATGCTCGAAACATCTCCAGTGAAGCCGTTGCCTTAGTGAGGAAGGCAGTGCTTGACCAACGGAACATCACAGATAAGATCAAGGTTTGGATATTGAGGCAAAGATTTTAATATGAGAGATTTATAAAATATTCCCCAGAGCATATTTCCCAAACATATTTTTTGACGGGGTGGGGAAAATGTATCCTAATATATGATTTTATTTATTTGTTTTTTGAAGAGCCTGAAAGGTGAGGTGGAGGACATTGCAGCCTTGCACGAGGACACACTCAAGATTGCTAATGAGTCTCGTACCTTGGCTAAAGCTTCCTACTTGGAGGCTTTATCAATATCCACGGATGCATCCAGCACTGCTCTCCCTCTTGTTGATGCAGTGGGACTCAAAAATGAAGGTGAGTCATGGCAGGGCAGCACCATCAAACAGAGTATAGCACACCTGGAAACTATAATTATGACGTAGGGTTCAGATATATCATCCCCTCCGTTTCCAAGCCCATTGCCGTTGTGGTGGGGCTTCGGGACCACAGATTTCCTACAGTCTTCTTTCTACCAAGGAAAACTTTACTCCCACTATCCCTTTTTTCTTTATCCATCCTCTACCTTATCACATTCAACTTCTGATAACACCCTCTGTAGTCCAGCTGTTCATCCCCCATCGTGAGCTTCCCCTGACTCCCCTACCCCCTCCACCTACTCCTCCATCTTCCGCTCTCCCTTCCCCCTCATCCTTTTTCCCATCTTTCCCTCCCACCCCTTCACCTACATCTACCAGAAAATCTCTTCTTGACTACATTTTACCTCTGTTATATGATTCCTCTCTCCAAGATCCCTCCTGCCCACATACTGCCCTTACTTCCACACCTCCTACTTCTGATCCTCCCGCCTCTAATGATCCCAGTACTACTATCCCTGCCATTATCACAACTTGTTAATTTTCTTTCTAAAAAAATTTCTGCTACCATAGAAATGACCTTCACTGCCTACTCCCTATCTATGTCCTTTCAAGTCTGATACACTAACTTACACCTTATGATCCCTTTTTCTTGAACATTTTCCTACTCATGCCAATTGCAGCTGTTTTTACTGATGACTCTAAATCCCATTATGGTTCTGGCTTTTAGCTTAACATACCACCACATGACCTTTGATGTCTGGCGCTTGATTTATTCCTATTAACTCACTCGGATATATCACTGTCAGCACATACGTCACTATGTCATAAGTGGTGCAAAAGGTAAATCTTCAACAACTGAAGAACTGTTGATCAAAATGATATTATTAACCGACTTTGGTCTTCCCTTACTTCTCAGTCGGTGAGATAGTTGTTAACACTGTAGTAATTTGAATCCAGTCAAATTGAATTGTACCCTTTAATCTTGTACATTTGAGAAGAGAGTGAGAGTAACAAGACTACACAAGACTAGACTTACTTGGAATATAATATGTCGCCTAATGAATATGTAATTTCTTTGTGCAGCGACTGCGTTGTCCCAAGAGGCTGAGCGCATCAAGGCTGAGGCTGAGGCGTTGATGGCCGGCCAGCACGAGTTGGTATATGATGTGGACGCCCAGCTGGTGGAGACAAGGATGCTGTTAGAGACAAGCAGAACTCAGCAGCAGGTCACCTCAGAGTTACTGGCAGACACATTCACAGCTGAAGGACAAGCAAAGGATGCCATCAAGACTGCTGAGAAGACTCTCTCGGAGGCCAAGGAAACACTGACTATCCTTGAAGGTAAGCCTCCAGGCCAGTCAGTAGTGGTGGGAGGGAAGGACACAGGACTGGGGGTGAGGGACATCTATTATACTAGGAGTTCTGAACCATTTATCTGGCAAACTTGAGACCAAATAAGAAGTATCCTTTATAGAGGCCATTCCCACCTTCTTGTGAGCACCATTAGTACACCTTCCAAGGCAGAATTAACGGAGAAGGCGCACCAAACATGAGGTGTTAGTTTTTAGTTTTGTAACCAAACACTTAGGTTCTAACACCTGTAACTCTGCTTCCAAACTAACACTGCATTTCACTACCTACCCCTTAGTGGCTTCTCAAGAGGTTGGGGAAATATAAAATCACTGATGAAGATGATATGCATCACCCTCCCTGTCAGTGAATGTGTGCAGAGTTTAGTCATGGTGTTCTCTCCGTCAAGGTGAGGATAGGCTAGTCTACTGCTTATTACTTGAATGATTTTAAAAATTGTATTACTTTCAGGTTTTGACAAGCAGGTTCAGGAGAGCCGTGAGGAGGCAAAGGATGCCTTGGGCCGTGTAGGTGAGATTAAACAGTTAATCCGTGAGGCCGAAGAGCGCACACATGAAGCCGAGATTGCATTGACTGGAGCCGAGGGAGATGCCAAGAGTGCTCGGAACATTGCCAATTTAGCCCAGGAGACCGCCAATGAGGCCAGTGACCAGGCAGGTGAGGTGCGGCTCAAGGCTGATGCCACCAAGGTGGAGGCCAGCGCCCTTAAGGACACGGCTGACCAACTGGCCAGTCGAGTGGCTGGGACGGAGGCGCTTGTGGCTACCTATGAGGTACAGGTGGTGGTTGACCAGCAGCAAGTACTGGAGGCACAGGAGAAAGCCAACGAGGCCAAGGGCCGGGCGGATGATGCCAGCGCCCGGGTGCACGAAGCGTATGAAACTGTGCAAGAGATCCTGGACCTACTGGAACGTTCCACTGACTTGGACCCGTCTCAGCTGGACGCTCTTGACATCCGTCTCAAAGAAGCTTGGCAAACCTATTACCAGAGTGGCATTGAAGCCACTGTCAGTGAATTCTTTGAAGCTCGCAGTTGGCAACAACACCAGATTTACCTTTATGAAGAGGAAATCAGGAGGCTTCAGATAGAAGTTCGTAATATTGAGGAGATCAAAATTTCCCTTCCCAATGGGTGCTTCAAGCGAACGGACATAGAAATTGTTTAAGCTTCAGAGGATAATTATTATTTTCTGAAATTAAACAAGATCTTAGGAAGGTTATTACACAAGATGATCAGGGAGTGATGGGTGGTTTGGGAAAAAGTTGGCCTTTTTGCATTAACTACTGTACATAAACTACTTGTGCGTTGTTTGTTGTCAAAACTAAGACCCCTTGTACAGTTTCTTTTATAAATTTCAACCAAAGGATAAAAAATACACTAACACTATTCTATCCTCCAGTGGTGCATCTGCCTAGTGGTGACAGGATGCTGTTGGGAAAGAGTATAACTTGCCTTTAGTGATGTTTGTTGTAGAGTAAATACTAGGACTGTTTAAGAGGATTAACTGTGTGAGCAGAGTTGTATTCCCTCATCCACATGCAAGGAGTTCAATGTTGTCTTTCATTACTGTCAAAACTGTCTGTACACAAGCTTCCTCTGTTATCATTTGCTTTTTTGATGAACGTACTTGAACATTTTCCTGTTATGCCTTAGGCTTAGAAGGGAAACATTGTGTGAATTGAGTTACTGAAGACAAAACCCTGTCCTGTATTGTCCTGCCATCGCTAAGGTGCCAACGCTGCCACACAAGCTACTAAAATAACCTCCAGTGACTTCATCCTTGCACTGCCTTACAATACTCACTCGCTTCGTCTTCAACAGGATACAGAAGCTTGCTCTTAAATGTGTTCATAGTGGGTCTATCAAGCAGGAAAACTGCTCTGCACTAAATATGATGCTTAATAAAGCCCTTCTGTTTGGATTATCAAGTTGGTTTTGCGAGAAAAGAAGCAATTTTAGTCAATACTTATTATACAATATGTAGGTTTCAACTTAACACTTCCTAGAAATTAAGATGTGAAAATTTTAAATATTTAAATATTTGTAATATTTTTTTTAAGGATGTTAGTGTATGGTACTTTGTTGTTTTTTGTGAAAACACAAGACTACTTCATATTTTTTAGGTGTAGGAATATAACTTTACAGCTCTGATCTACATTGCTTGTGTTTGTAGATGATTATCATTTAATCTGTAAAATTTAATAATAGATTAGTGTGACCAACTTGTAGTTATGAATTATTTTTTGTTTACTTATTAGAGCCACATTGTAAATCAAACTGGTCACCTCACTTATTGAAATAATTGTACATTACTTTGGTCAACTGTCATTGCAGACATTGTAACATTTTGATTCGGCTTCAGGTATAAATGGGATGGCGGTTTTTTTTTGTAACTGTACATTTAAGTCATTCATTTGGAATGATTATGAAAGGAAGCAACAGTAATCTGCAGAATGAATCAAGGTTGTGGGGCGAGACCTTTCTCCCTCCACAGATTCAACCAAAGACGTCTTAAAACAAGTGAGGGAGAAAGGCGGCTTTCCTCTCTACACACTTACTATAAGCTGCCAAATAGTTCATTGTGATGTTCCATAGGTGCCAATATTTAGAATACATTAATAAAGTTTTTAATTAAAAGTAACCAGATCTATTTTTAAAACCTATTTCCAGCAAATGACAAACTCAAATTAAAATACTTACATCTCCTTTCCATGGTATTTGATGTAGTGTTCCAGCATGAAGAGTGAGGCTTCAGTATTATGTGTTGACTGGTGGTGACCTTCCTGGGGCTGGATCCTGCCACCCCCCCACTACTGTAGTGTTGTTAAGTAGAGTGTAGCAGCTGCAGCAGGTGAGTGAGTGGTGCAGCAGCACGGCTCTTGTCACCCTTCCTCACAGCTGCACATAACACTCATACTGGAATAATAGTATTATTAACAAAGAACTCGTAGCAAACAAAATTATAGAACAATTATAGAACATCATATTTAAAACACACACACACACACACACACACACATTGTTGGTTGGGGTAGTGTGTGATGAGGACAGGTACACTGTAGTCCACATGGAGGACGGAGAAGACGGCGCCCGAGCTGGGTCAGGTCATGGCCCTCACCATGTGCCTAAGTGGACCGGTTGGCTCTGTGGTACAGTGCTCGGCCCGTGACCTAAAAGTTGTGAGTTTAATCCTGGCTCAAGGCAGCTGAACTTGATGAGATGGGTTGTGGTCTCTCGTTAACCCTGTCAGAACTATGGTCTATAGTTACCTAGTTCGGGCGATTATATAATCTTTGCGGGTCAAGTCCCTTCGTGGCCCCCTAAAGGTGTGTGGATTACCCGCAGAGAGGAACTATAAGCGAGTCTACGTTTGAGGGACACAGGTTCGAGGCAGCAGTTGAGTTGCCTGGAAGAACACGCATAACAAAGGCCGAGAAGGTGCACTCCACCTTATCAACTGTCACTGTTCTTTCTGTGACAGAGAAGTTCTTTGCCGCACTGTCCAACATAACTTAAAATTAAGAAATCACTGCACAGGAGGACGACGGCGCCAGCACGAGCCATGCCCTCAAGGACAATGCCCTGACACAGGAAAATTCATCGTATACTGACGAAGTGCAGCTTTTCCTACAAGAAAGATGCAACAAAGGGCGTTGGTCACGAGGGAATGAGTGACAGTTCAAAAGCGAAAAGCGAGTTGCCTGCGGAGGAATGCAAGACCCTCAAAGGTGATACAGAAGAACAGGAATACACCAACACCTTTGAGGTGGTTCTTGGCCTCCATGGCACCGTGGTCACCATAACCCTTGGTGAATGGTGAACAGGTGCAGACGCCATCCACGTGACACATGACCAGATAGTTTATAATTGTCTCCGGGAATTGTGTGTAAGGACACAATGTAATTACTAAAAGGAAGTTAAGATAGTAATCTTGAATATGAAACGTCTATATCTATATAATCAAGATTTCTCAACAAAATTTACATTCATAAATCACTTGAACGTATAAACTATTAATCTCTGAGCTTCGTTAGCATCAAAGGTTTACTTGTTCATCTTGTTTCGTTCTTCGTCACCTACATAATCGTGTTCGCGGCGCTGCTGTGGAGGACTAATGCGTCTCCTTGTTATGCATCTCCTTAAAAGCAGCTCTCACCCTCCTCCAAGGTAACAACTTCACGTGCTTCACGAAGTTAAATCCATTAAACCTGCACAGGAAGATGAAGGGTTCAGTTCTGTGCAGGTGTGTGAAGAACGTTCTTTTGGTTGTCTGTGGCATGGTGTGGAGTGGCTTCACATCCAGAACGTGTTCAATCATTATCAGCCTATGGATGAGGCCTTTGGCGACGGCCTGCACCTCCTTCACCACCTCCACGTAGCCAGGACTCTCGCCCAATCCTGAGTAATGGCTGCCCAGGAAGTCCCACACAGCATCGTAGTAAGATTGAACTCTGAAATCAGTGTAGTCAAGGAAGTTTAGTCTCCTGCCTTTTTCCTGCGTGTAGGCGAGAATGGGCCGCACCTCACCCTCGGCGAAGAGGCCAATGAAGTTGTCTCTCCTCAACATCATAAACCAAGTGAAATTGTGTGGATCGAGGAAGACTGCGTCCCTGCTCACCACGGTCTCACTGCCGCGGGGACCTTGCCAGTAATGCGTAAGCTGAGTCTCGCCTGAAAACTCCAACACCTGGATGGATATGGTGACGTTGGTGTGGTTGGAGGGATGCAAGGGATGGACGAGGACCAGCTTAACGTTGCTCTCCGCCTTCACGCCGAAGATGGTGAGCGGGGACTCCCAGGTGGGCAGCTTGTACACTGGCGACGGGTTGTACGAGGTGGTGACAAGATCCGTCACAAGCCTCGCCTTCCCTGTCGCCTCCGTCCTCACCGCCACATAAATCAACAACACAAAGGTAACGAGCTTCATCTTGGCTTCCATTCAACACAAACGATGGATGAAAAGCATGAAAAGGGAAACAGCACTGATTTCAGATATTGTTTCTTCGCCACTGAGTTCTGTGACGTAGTGCATGTATGGAACACCTCGCTTGATGTGTTATCAAGTGTTGTTTCCGCCTTGACAATTTTCAGTGTCCACGAGGAGACAGATCGAGGCTGAGGGAGGCTGTAGCATGAATATAAACGAGATTAAGAGGAGTAATATGCACATTCTTTGATCTTTCACAAGGATTATATATGTACTCTAAACACACATCCCTCTCCTATCCTCCCCCTCCCCGTCTCTCTCTCTCTCTCTCTCTCTCTCTCTCTCTCTCTCTCTCTCTCTCTCTCTCTCTCTCTCTCTCTCTCTCTCTCTCTCTCTCTCTCTCTCTCGCAATCAGGGAGTGTTAACGAGGAATGTAAAAGTCTGCACTTATTAAGAACACACTCGTTAACCCTGCAATGGTTAACAAGAAACAAGAACAGTATATAATACTTACTTGCGTGTGGCAATAGAAGGAAAACTAGAAATCCCTACATAATACACCACACACACACACGAGAACCGCGATACATGATGAGACAAAGAAAACTTGGGAATTGAAAGAAGGAAGGAAGGAAGGAAGGAAGGAAGGAAGGAAGGAAGGAAGGAAGGAAGGAAGGAAGGAAAGAAGGAATTGTAATTGTACGTAGTGATGCGAAGAACTCTTGAACTATTAAGCTAAAGGTGATATGCACAGACTACAGTAAATAATGTTATGACGTAGATGTACAGTACTTTGCCGCCAATTCGCTGCCTCCACTGACACGCAAAATGATGAAGTAAGAGTAAGAAAGTAACAAAGAAATGCTTAATGCACTGAGTGAGTAAGTCTTAACAGTGAATTATGCCAACCATTACAACGCACTAAAAACTATGCTTGCGTTGACCTACATACGCAGCAGAGGAAGAAGAAGAAGAAGAAGAAGAAGAAGAAGAAAAAAAAATAATGATCATAATAATAAAAATAAGAATAAGAATATGAAGCAGTAGGAAAAGAAGAAGAAGAAGAAGAAGAAGAAGAAGAAGAAGAAAAAAATGATGATGGCAGTAATTAAATGGATGAAAGAACATGTGATTACAGTTAACTATGAATTAATATATATTTTTCCAATGAGGCGAACATGTAAAACAATTTAATTACTACGTTTTAAGAGAGAGAGAGAGAGAGAGAGAGAGAGAGAGAGAGAGAGAGAGAGAGAGAGAGAGAGAGAGAGAGAGAGAGAAGGAATGTGTGTCAGTATGTGCGTGCAGCAGCGGTTGGGAAGAATTCTTTAATTGAATGGCATGATGTAAGACTTTTAAAACACACACACACACACACACACACACACACACACACACACACACACACACACACACACACACACACACACAGATAGATACATAGTTTATTGACCGCAACGAGTCGTGTGTAAATTCTCTCAAAATAGTAGATAAAAAGAGAAAATAAATAAAACCTAAATAATATACATGTACAGTGCATGACAATATTCCAAATTTATAATACAACTGTAGTCGAATGATTCAAATGATATTCAGATCTATACATTAACTAAATAATCATACTACATACACAATAAATGAATACTAGTTTTACGGGTTATCATTTTTAGGTGGAAAGAAATTTGAGTCAATTTTCCATACAGTTAAAATGTTATTCATCTGCCATACACTAATACTCACGCGATCAGGTCATGGAAGGAAGGATAACGTAACACACAATACACCACAAAGTCCATCCGTTACATGAGTTTAGACTGTGTGGAATTATTAGCAAACTCTCGCACTGAGGGACTCGAGGACAGAACAGAAGGTGGATAGAGTGCAAGGAAACATGTACTGAGTTTATCGAAGGAATGGGTGTGAGTATAGATGTATGTATGTATGTTTTAGGAAGATGTGATGCTGAATTTACCTGTACATACGTGGGGGATTGGACAGGTGGGCAGCAGGTGGTATGTGCATGAAGGAGGGAAGCCACAGGTGAAGGTGGTGATCAAGGTGTTTTGAATGGTTTTGACGTACAGATGAGCGTGACAGTGTTTCTTCCTTACTCAGACGACGCTGCTGTTCTGTCCTTGCCTCACCGTCGCCTGTGTCTTCCTTTACTCTCTCCGCCGTCACTCCTCAAAGGGTTCCGCTTCCTACGCGTCGCAGCCTCAAGGACGATGGATGACGATGGATCAGACGCACCGCTGATGGCATGCAATGGTCGCCAGCCTTGTTTGACGTTACAGGCATGCAGGACGGTTACTTGGCTTTCCTTCCCGCCCTCAGGATGGTGCTGAGCTCGTTCCGCACACGCTGTATGTTGTTCCTCGGAATGATGATGAGGTGTTGAAAGAAGTCAAATGAGTAAAACCTGAACATGAGGAAAAATGGGTTGAGATCGTCAAATATTTCCGCTAATTGTACCTGAGCGTGGCGGGGCAAGGCTGGCACGTGGGTGTGGTCCAGGAAAAAGTCAATGGCTAGGATACGTTCAGCGACACCACGCACTGCCCCGCGCATCTCCGCCACGAGGGCCGGCTGGGTGGGTATCGTGCCCGGTGTCACGCCCAGGTACTTCTCGCCGCGGAAGTCCCACGTGGCCTTCCCGCGGGACCACACCTGGAACACGTTGCAGCGCATGAAGTCCACGTCCACGGCCTTGCTGGTGTACGCGAGTAAAGGCATCACGGCGCCGTCCTTCATCAAGGCAAAGGTTGACTCTTTCCTGAAGGTGGAAAACCACGTGTACTTGTTGGGGCTGAGGCTGACGTTGTCCCGGCTGACCTGTGTTGTCGCGGAGTCACCGATGTTAACCGTCATCTGACTCTCACGTTCGTACTCCGTCACGTTGAGGGAAATCACCACGTGGTTATCGTCCACGGTAGAGATGAATTTGATATGCACGTCACCGTCTGCCTGCACACCGAACACGGACAAGGACGACTCCCAGGTGGGCAGCAGGTACCAGGGGGACGTGCCCGGGGTGTGGATGGGGCGCCGCACGGCCTCGTAGGACACCCTCTCCCCTGACCCTTGCAGCGCCGCACTGGTCATGAGGACGAGACGCAAGATGATGAGTGTAAACATTTATTTCCCGGAGAACAACTAGCGGTGACAACAAACAGCAGCGAGGTGGCACGACAAGGTCAGGGAAAAACATACGACTCAAGAGGAGAACACTTTTTTTCAACACTCCATCACTAAAATAAATACGTGAATGAATGGATACATACAGTAAGAAACAAACAAAGGAAATAAAAAAGTTGATTATAATACAAACTGTCTTAATCACACGGAAAACCCCCCAAAAATAAAATACAATACTGAAAATAAACACTTTTGGCATTCCTTTCACATTGTACAACTTCGTGGCACGCTTTTCTTTCGCCTTAACCAGATAAGAAAAGTACACACGCGCCGGGACACGGAATCTTAACAAGCCAAACCAACCTACCCGCGGTGCAAGTGGCTGTAGCCTTGAACACTTATTAAGGAGGGAGGCAGGTTGACGGCGGGGTTGTGAGGGTCAGAGTGTTGGTGTGAGGCTGGAAGAGTACCAAGGGAGCAGCGAGGAGAGTGTGTGGGGGGCAGGGAGGTGCGTGAGAGTGCGTAAGGGGGAGAAAGGCAAGTAAAACGGAAGAGAGAGAGAGAGAGAGAGAGAGAGAGAGAGAGAGAGAGAGAGAGAGAGAGAGAGAGAGAGAGAGAGAGAGAGAGAGAGAGAGAGAGAGAGAGAGAGAGATAAGCCCCTTGGAGTATTCTCTCAATCAGCGTCACGATAGCTTACAAAAGTGGCCGTTAGGGGCGCTGAGGACACTGGACGAATCAAAGCAGAGTATATTAAAAAAGTAGATAAAATAATCAACTAAAAACATATGAAATAAAACAGCAAATAAAAATAAACTAGATAGAAATACTGGAATAGGAAAATCAGAGAAAAAAACCACACATAAAGGATAAAATAATAGACTGATACTTGACTTACATGAATAAAAAAAGATAATATGCTGGTAAATGTGAAAATAAATGTAGTTTTATGCTCACTCGACCTTGGGCTCTGTAAAGACTGACACGCACAGCAATGAGACGCAAGCAAAAGAAAGAAAAGAAAAAAAGAAAAAGAAACATTTGACATAATAGAAAAGAAAAACAAGATAAAGAAAGAGTTACACATTCTTTTCCTATTAGTCACTCACGTATTAGTTTTTCCTTCTTCATAATTTTCCTTCTTTCTTTCTCTTTCTTTTTGTATTTCCATCTTTCGTTTTCTTCTAATATATCAATCGTTTACTGCTACTACTACTACTACTACTACTACTATTACTTTTATTTTAACTCTGAAATAAGCTAAATGAAGTCACGTTGCAACATTGAAATCAAATTCATTAAAAATGTATCAAAGCGGCAAAAAAACAAAAGAAAAACTGCACCGAATACTTTTAGGGACGAGGATTTAAACATGTAAGTCCTTTCTCTCTCTCTCTCTCTCTCTCTCTCTCTCTCTCTCTCTCTCTCTCTCTCTCTCTCTCTCTCTCTCTCTCTCTCTCTCTCTCTCTCTCTCTTCTTCCCTTAATTCCTTCCTTCATTTCCTCTCTTTTTCATGTCTTTTCCTTCTTTCCTAACTTCTCTTCTATCTTTTGAACTGAATTCCTTTTATATTTATTCTACTCAGCTTTTATTTTCTTCCTCTATTTTCTTTCTTTCATTCCTTCCTTTCCTCTCTATTTCATGTCTTCTTCTGTTTACCTAACACCACTTTTATTAAACTTTTATACTGATTTCCTCTTTCATTTACTTTACTTAACTTTATTTTCTTCATCTACTTACTATACTTTCCACACGAACAACACCTGAAGCAGTAAGACTCTAACCTAACCTAACCTTAACCTAACCTAACCTAACCTAACCTAACCTAACCGAACCTAACCTAAGCCTATCCTAACCCAACCTAAACTAACCTAACCTAACCTAAACCTAACCTAACCTAACCTAACCTAACCTAACCTAACCTAACCTAACCTAACCTAACCAAACCTAACCTAACCTAACCTTAAATACTGTAACACCTTAGGTTAATAGGAGGCAGGTGTTAGGTGCTCCCAGGTGTGCCAGGCGTGGAGACAGGTGAGAATATACTAATTAATATGCAGGTAAGAATATAGTACACCTTCAATGCCCTTTATATACCCTAAGTTATCTCTTCCTCCCTTGATACATTTCTTTTCTTTTCTGTGTTATTCTCTCTCTCTCTCTCTCTCTCTCTCTCTCTCTCTCTCTCTCTCTCTCTCTCTCTCTCTCTCTCTCTCTCTCTCTCTCTCATGTCGTTCTGCCCTTTCCTCTTCTCCTTACCTCGTTTCCCTTCATTTGAATTCATAACTTCTACATCTCTTCTCTCTTACTTCCTCTTCCTCTTCCCCTCTCTTCTCCTTTTCCTCTCCCCCTACACCCTTACCTCCCCTTCATCTTCCCCTTTTTACTCCTTCACCTCACCTTCCCCTCCCCTACATCCCTTATCTCCCATTCCTCTTCCCCTCTCTTCTCCTTACCCTCCCCCTCCTTTTCCCCTCTCTTCTCCCTTTCCTCTCCCCCTACACCCCTACCTCCCCTTCCTCTTCCACGTCTCTTCTCCCTTTCTCTTCCCCTTTCTACTCCTTCACCTCTACTTCCTCGGCCACGTCTCTTATCCCTTTCCTCCCTTTACCTCCCCTTCCTCTTCCCCTTCACCTCCCCCCCCCCGGGAGCCGCGTCTAGGTGGAGTCCTTGCATTACTCCCGTGAGTCTTTTAAAGAAAACTAAGTCAATTGAGCTGACTAAATCGTAATGGAAGGGTGGGTGCTCACTCCTCACGCACACACACACACACACACACGTACCCACACACATATACACACATACATGCATACATACATACTCGGCCCCGATGTATGTGTGTGTGCGTGTGTGTGTGTGTGTGTGTGTGTGTGTGTGTGTGTGTGTGTATGCTTCCCCATCTTCTGATATTAATATTCTTTTAAGAGCTAATCGATGTTTACCGCCTGTCTGTTCTCTCTCTCTCTCTCTCTCTCTCTCTCTCTCTCTCTCTCTCTCTCTCTCTCTCTCTCTCTCTCTCTCTCTCTCTCTCTCTCTCTTTATCCATCTATCTCTCTTCCTTTTCCTCTCATAAATTTATCTAGGACATCCTACTTACTATCCTTTTCCTCCTCTTCCTCCTCCTCCTCCTTATCATCATCATCATCATCATCATCATCATCATCATCATCATCATCATCATCATCATCCCTTCATTACTGTTGTTCATATATAGCGCTAACGATGCCTATCAAACTGTGACGCAAACAAACAAACAAACAAACAAACAAACAAAACTAATGAAAAGCAAAAATTAGAACAGAGAGAGAGAGAGAGAGAGAGAGAGAGAGAGAGAGAGAGAGAGAGAGAGAGAGAGAGAGAGAGAGAGAGAGAGAGAGAGAGAGAGAGAGAGAGAGAGTGTGTATGTGTGCGTGTGCGTGCGTGTGCGTGTGCGTGTGCGTGTGTGTGTGTGTGTGTGTGACGTGGACTCGTTATCCCATTCAGTCCTCGCCGTGCAGACTACGTGACGATGACGACGTGCTAAAAATAGAGACGAGGCGTAAAAATTTTTCCAACAATCTTGACGAGAATAAAGAAAATAATGAGGTGATGATGAGTGAGTTGATCTGTGCAAACACGTGGCACTTAATAATTATCATCATCATCATTATTAATTAAGTCATCACGTTAAAAGAGCGGTGTATTTACTAACTTGAACATTATATATACGTCTTATATTTACCATCTTACAAAACCTCATTGTGGTACTGTTTTCTTGATTTTTTATTCTCTCTCAAGCCAAGTGAATATATTTATGCATGACGTATCTATTACTTTCCACGCCTCCTGAAGCCTTCCTGCATACCGTTAAAGACATGAATGAGTATTACCAAACCAACACTTTCCTCCTTTGGTGCGGCGTGACGAGGCAGACCAAGTGGAACCACGACAACATGGTGAAAGAGGAAGTATTTCTCACCATCATAAGGACGTGACGTAAGATGCCTAAAATAACACTTGTTTCACCCTCTAATTCTCTCTCTCTCTCTCTCTCTCTCTCTCTCTCTCTCTCTCTCTCTCTCTCTCTCTCTCTCTCTCTCTCTCTCTCTCTCTCTCTCTCTCTCTCTCTCTCTCTCTCTCTCTCTCTCTCATCCCGGTACGCTTAAAGGTTACGCCATTCAGCTCTTCAATGAATCAGAACCAGCGACACAGTGACGCCTCCGTGATATCAACGGGGCTACTTTAATCCATCTCCTGGTGCTGACGTGAGGTTGATTTCATTCTCAGAACACCCACGCCACTGCATTACCTAATTGTAGGAGGAGGATGCTAAGGAGAGCCTACATAACGGAGAAAACTCGTGTCAGCATCAATTGTAAGTTTTTTTTTTTTGTGAGTGTGTGTGTTTATGCAAATCCGGATGTGCAAAAACGTGCTCTTGTATTGATCTTGAAGCTGTTGTTGTTTATCATATTATTCTATTTTTACAGTGATGAAAAGAGAAATAGACGTTTGCTAGAGAAGAAAACTAAATATATAATGGAAAAATTTGGAGAAGTTAATTAAGTTTTTGGGAGGCGGTGTCCTAGTGGCTAGCGTTGGGGTATTACCAGCTCAGAGTCCCGAGTTCGAGTCCTTCGATGGGCTGGCCACTTTTCTATGGAATAACAGCCGCGTGGGCAAAGATCACCCACATGCTGCCATAACACAATCCTCGACGGGACTGCAAAGTTATATGCATTAAAGGGCTTCTGCAGGCAGCATGAGCCTCTCAACAAAGAAACGAGGCGTCACTATAAAAAAAAAAATCTAACCTGCGATACTAACGGGCGGAGCTGACTATCTAACGCCTCCATCAAGCCTACCGGCGCCACAGGTGCAAGACAAAAAAAAAAAAATCTATACAAGTGGTTTTAAAGGTCGAGTTGGAAGGGACGTGTACCAGTGAGGTTTAAATAATATACATAAGTTCACGCATCAACGCACGAGAAGAAAACGCAGGGAGTAGTAGGAGTGAAAAAGGTCATTGATGAATAATAGAGTGAGTGAGTGAGTGATACAACAGGTGTTTGACGCTTTAAAACGAACCGTGAATGAAAACAAACAGAGGCAGTGACTTACAAATAATGTCTCCTCAACTAGTGTTAAGCTCGACCTCAATCGAGTTGTGGGTCTTGTTGTACCTTATTAGTGTGTTCTAAATTACTGCTTCTTCTGCCCTATTCTCTCTCTCTCTCTCTCTCTCTCTCTCTCTCTCTCTCTCTCTCTCTCTCTCTCTCTCTCTCTCTCTCTCTCTCTCTCTCTCTCTCTCTCTCTCTCTCTCACTGGTGTGCTCTGGTTTGTGTTTGTGTTCCTTATTGTTGTTGTTTGTGTTTACCTTGCCTAGAAGTTTATTGTTTTATCATCGGTTTGTTTTCTGTTGTTTGTTTGTTTGTTTGTGCTTACCTGTGTGTGTCCCCGCGGGTTATTGCTTTACCTGTCAGGATTGTTTGTGTTTGTGGAATGTGAATTTTGTCGAGAATACTACTACTACTACTACTACTACTACTACTATTAGGAACATTTTTTCATATAATTGTATGATACTATTATCTATTGTGTCAGTTGAATTGTCACTAGAGTGTGTGTGTGTGTGTGTGTGTGTGTGTGTGTGTGTGTGTGTGTGTGTGTGTGTGTGTGTGTGTGTGCACGCGCGCCCGTGCGTGCGTGTGTGCGTCGCGCTTAACTGGTAGTTGCGTATGTACATAATTGTATTGGGCCGCGCGAGGCAGTGCTATCTAGTAATTCCCGGAGAGTTTGTTATTGATGTTAAATTGGCGTTTACTAACTGTTGTCAGCCTGGGACATTTAACCTGCACCTGTCTCGCTCTCGCTCTCACTCTCTCACTCTCTCTCTCTCTCTCTCTCTCTCTCTCTCTCTCTCTCTCTCTCTCTCTCTCTCTCTCTCTGATGCGCCTTAGTAATTGCCTCTCAACAACGTACGAAGTTTTCACGTCCCTATCGGCCGAGGGACCCGAGGCGGCCACCCCGACATGGCAACCCAGCCTC
Organism: Metacarcinus magister; assembly: GCA_029783475.1. Classification (NCBI taxonomy): domain Eukaryota; kingdom Metazoa; phylum Arthropoda; class Malacostraca; order Decapoda; family Cancridae; genus Metacarcinus; species Metacarcinus magister. The sequence goes on from JAPQNM010000047.1 coordinate 11,328,880, forward strand.
AGCCTCCCCTTAGGTGGCCGGCGGTGCCCTCGCACGCCACTCACGCGCCGGGGAGGGGACCATCCGCTGTGTTGTTGCTGCCGAGTGTCCGCGCATGCTGGTAAGTGTTTGACGCTGAGCTGGACTTAGAGTGACCGATCACTGGTGTGCGTGTTGGTGTGTGTGCCGTCTGGAAGTGAGCCTCAGTACCACCACATGACGTATACACTGAAGGAGGAACGTGACGAGGCAGGCTGACCGAAACGTGAATTGCGACGCGGCGTATGCGGCGCGTGGGGGTCAGGGGGAGGACGCGTTCCCTTCAAGGGGCGTGCCGGCGCTGGACTGGCTGTGTTTCCAAGTGTGAGTGCCTCCCGCACCTCGGCCACGCGGCGCACACCCCCGCCAACCTAAGACGCAGGAGCATCACAGTGCGCTGACACACCTCGCAGGTTTGGGAATAATTAATGTGAACGGGGGGCGCGTGGCCCGGGGAGTGCAGGGGCGGCCGAGGTGAGGAGGCGTACTGGTAGACAAAGTCCATGCTTCACTATAGTATTATTTAGTTACTCTCGGAACATGTGTCCATATTCCCTTAGTGTCGTAAAGTGATGAATATATAGAAGGGGAGAGGACTGGGACCTCCTCCCTTCCGACTATTTCACTTCCACAGATCAGAAAAACAAGTAGAATGGGTGTTTAAACTTTATCTTATTTTTACCATTTATTCTATTCATTTTGTGTTTGTTTGATGAGCGTTACCTGACAGGTGTTATAAAGGGCAAGGCGTACATAACTAATTAACATAATTATGTTAAGGTCACGGAAAGGGTTACAGGTATCATCACATCACCTTGTATCACTTTCCCTTCTTAGCGGATCGAGGACAAGGGGGGGGGAGGGAGGGGCTGGGGAGAGGGTTCACGTGAGCCTTCTGACCGTATTTATTGTGTGCACGGGGCGGGGCGGGGCGGGGCGGGGCGGGGCGGGGGGGGGGAGATTGGTGGCTTGAGGTCGCTAGGCTGAGCAGTGAGTCGTCCATTGTGTCGACTCACCATTCCGGAAAGCAGGAATGTGGCCCACGACACACACAATGGCCAGGGAAAGGCCTCGTTATTCTCTATACGCCGAGGGTGTCGAAGGTAAACACTGTGCCTTTCTATGCTGCCTTCAGGGGTCAATGGATACACGCGGCCTTGACTAGCATGCGGCAGGACAGGAAGAAGGCAATACGGTGCTCATTCAAGGAAATTTGCTTTGAACTTGTTTTCGCATCACCTTGACAGAGCACACGCAGCACGTCCTCAAAGGGGGATTCGTAGTTACATCTGTAGGGATGATACAGGTGCGGGACGGTGGCAGGGCGGGGCTGTGGCGGGGCTGTGGCGGGGTGGTGGCGGGGAGGTGGCGGGGAGGTGGCGGGGAGGTGGCGGGGCTGTGGCGGGGCGGTGGCGGGGCGGTGGCGAGGCGGTGGCGGGGCGGTGGCGAG
>JAPQNM010000047.1:11335347-11345347 GCA_029783475.1 Metacarcinus magister
AGACGGCGCCAACACCCATCTTCAAGCCGAGGGAGATCTACGTGGGCCCGCCTAAGTATGTTCGTGTGTGTGTGTGTGTGTGTGTGTGTGTGTGTGTGTGTGTGTGTGTGTGTGTGTGTGTGTGTGTGTGTGTGTGTGTGTGTGTGTGTTAGCAGGAGTAATGATATTGTAAAGGAACTAGCTAAAAAAAAAGAAATAGTTTAATGTAATAAAAGAAAAAACTAACAATAGGAGTAAATCTAAAAAAAAAATTGACACAAAAAAAAAGGGATAAATAAACTAAATAAAAAAAAATTGCAATAACTTAAGAAATTAGTTAAAAAAAAGAAATTATGAGCAAGATAAAAAAATAAAATAAAACTATTATCTATGCATTATATACGAATGTTCTAAATTAACTGTTAATCCTCAGGCCAATGCGTTTAATAGAAGAATCAAAGCCTCCCAGCCTGTCTCTCACCCGCCACCAGCACCACCACCGCCACGACCGCTACACGACGCCCCAGCCTCGCCCAGCCGTGTTCCTGCTCGGGTCTGGCGAAGACATCATGAAGACAAGCTACAACGACCAGTAAGTGAAGGGACGGTGAAGGGGAAGGACGTGATGGTGATGATGGTGATAGTGATGATGATAGTGATAGTGATGATGATGTGATGGTGATGATGGTGATAATTTTCCTCCTTCCCTCACAGACTGGTTAGGAATCACGAGAGGCTGTGTGTGTCGTCGTACTGCGGCCTCATGTCCCCCAACCAACACAAGCTGTGCTGCAACATCTACGACCAGTGCTGTGCTTACTCGAACTACCGCCGCTTCTTCGGTACGGGACACCTCTGACCTCCCTCCCTCTTGCCTCTAATGTTTGGGGGTCCGACTGTACAGCAGAGGGTCTTTTTTGGCTTTCTCTTTCTCTCTCTCTCTCTCTCTCTCTCTCTCTCTCTCTCTCTCTCTCTCTCTCTCTCTCTCTCTCTTTCGTAAGACTTCTACACCACGTCAAGGGTTAGCACGTCCATCCTCCGATCTTCACTAATCAGGCCGGACGCTGCTCTTCTTTTTTTTTTTTCTTCTTTTTCTCCTTCTCCTTCTTCTGTTGGTCTTGTGTTCTGTCTTTACGCCTCGCTCTATTTCTCTCTCTCTCTCTCTCTCTCTCTCTCTCTCTCTCTCTCTCTCTCTCTCTCTCTCTCTCTCTCTCTCTCTCTCTCTCTCTCTCTCTCTCTCTCTCTCTCTCTCTCTCTCTCTCTCTCGTTTTCTGTCTTGTTGTGAGCTGGTGTTGCCTCTTAGCTATGCGCACCTCTCTTTTGTTTTACAGATTCTTATAAAGTTCACATGATATTTGAACCCTTATTGAGATGGCGTTTATAGGTGTGTTTAGGATCATAAACGGAATGAATGAAAAGTCTTGACGCACACCATTCATTGCCTCTATACATGAAATATTCCTACTAATCTTTCCCTTTTAAAAATATTACATTTATCCCTTTAGAATTATACATAAACATACATACATAAATATCTCCTTTTAGAGTATTCTGTATAACCTGTATTTTAATATGACTTATAGATCCTAATTCCTTCCTTTAGTTGTATTATAATAAATATCTTCTTGTATAGTCGAGTTAGTGGTGGGTTGTAGTGGCGTTGTAATCCTGCATTTTAATATAACTTATAGATTCTTCCTTCCTTTAGTTGTATTATAATATATTTCCTCTCCTTGTATAGTTGAGTTAGTGGTGGTTGTAGTGGCGTTGTGTTGGTCCCTACGAGGCGGTCTTTGCATGTGTCTAACGCCCTTCTTCTCCTCCTTCCAGACCCCTTCCACCCTGACAACGAAGGCAGGCGTCGCTAGTCCTCTGGTTGGCACTGGCACTAACCCTGGCACCGTGTTTGTCCTTCCTTAACTATGCTCGTCGGTACTACCCTCCCCCCCAGTGTGTGTGTGTGTGTGTGTGTGTGTGTGTGTGTGTGTGTGTGTGTGTGTGTGTGTGTGTGTGTGTGTGTGTGTGTGTGTGTGTGTGTGTGTGTTTGTTTTACCGAGTTGCAATCAAAACTAAGGCTGTAAAAAGTGACTCCAAATGACTCAATGAATCCGGATATGAGTTGCCTTCCGGATTACCTTAGGCCTTCCCGCGTGCCTCGTCTCAACCTTCCTTCTTGTAGACACCACCTAAGAACCTCCTACTGTTTGTTCTGTTTCCATCTCCTGTTTGTCTTGTTTTTTCCTCCTGTTGTCTTGTTTCCATCTCTTATGAGTTCTCTTTCCTTCTCCTGTTAGTTCTCTTTCCTTCTGTTTGTTCTGTTTCCTTCTGTTAGTACTGTTTCCATCTCTTGTTAGTTATATTTCCACCTTGTTTTAGTCCTGTTTCCTCCTTCTGTTAGTACTATTTCCTTCTGTTAGTACTGTTTCCATCTCCTGTTTGTCTCGTTTCCACCTCCTGTTAGTTCTATTTCCACCTCCTGTTAGTTCTATTTCCACCTCCTGTTAGTTCTCTCTTCACCCTCCACCTCACGACTCCAATCTTTACAACCTGCATCCATCCATCACTTCATTCTCTTCTCTCTCCTCCGTTGTCCTGATCCAAAAAACATGCAAATAATTCAACATATCCAAAAGTGACCCTTCCTTTCCTCTTCAGTTACTCTTTTATAACATTAAGTAACACGAAATATATAAACCCTATACTTCCTCTCTAGGGTTTGGTAATGTCAGACGAGGATAAGGTGGATACAGAATGGTTTATCTGTCTGTCTGTCTGTCTGTCTGTCTGTCTGTCTGTCTGTCTGCCTGCCTTGTACCTTGGTGTCTGTCCACTTTGTATTCCTTGCCGTCAGCTGCTGAACTCCGCTGGTTGGCTTGGTGCTGACTTACTGTGTGCTGTGATTGTCTCTTAACAAATATGCTCTGAAGATGAGTCGCCATGTAGTTAATAGATGTAAGGTGTTATATTATTATACTACTACTACTACTACTACTACTACTACTACTACTACTACTACTACTACTACTACTACTACTACTACTACTACTGCTACTACTACTACTACTTACGCTTACTGACGAGGCGTGAAAATACAACCACAACATAAACATTAACAATAACAATGATGATGACACTACTACTACTACTACTACTACTACTACTACTACTACTACTACTACTACTACTGCTACTACTACTACTACTTACGCTTACTGACGAGGCGTGAAAATACAACCACAACATAAACATTAACAATAACAATGATGATGACACTACTACTACTACTACTACTACTACTTCTACTATAGATAAACACACGTGGTTGTTGTATATTCACGGCCGAACATAGCCACCAATACGCTAACACTATTTTCATCAATAACTGTATATAATATGTTATTTTTATATGTTTTGTACACATGTAGCCTAAGGAATTTGTAACTATGAAGACAATAATGCAGAGTTGAAGCACCTCACGGAATATTGTCTGTGTCTGAGCCTGTCTTGAAGGGTTCTGTAACAAGGTTCAGTCCTGTTGATGCAGTCTGAACACCTGTTGATTGATTGGAAGGTGTGCAGGTGTCAGTGATCGTCAGGTTAATTGAAAAGGTGTGTGGTGAAGAGCCTCTCACCTAATACACTGGAATGTCTCTTATATACTATTTTTTCCAAGGTACTCTTTTTTTTTAACTTAAATTATATATATTCTTTTTTTTTATTTAGCTGTGTATATATATTACTATTTATATTACACTCTTTGTTATTGTGAAGCAAAGAATATAAGTATACCACATTGAGGTGATTTTAGTTGATGGTAAACATTAGCAAGAATGGAATTAAAAGTTTTCTTAATTAGTTTTTTTTTCTTTCATTATTTACTTTGTTATACGGTAAAATTACAAAGAACATTATTATTATTATTATTATTATTATTGCTTCTGCTAATGAGGTGACAGAACTAAAGGGGTTTATAAGATGCCTTCTGACAGATGTAAATAAATAAATGAATAAACAACTGTATTACATCTGTCCTTGTTTACTCTATCAATTTATTTTTTCCTTCAACAATGTGATTGGTTAACTTACTGGCCAAGCTCCGCCCCCTCCCTTCTTTGAACACACATGATTGGTTGATTTTCTAGATAACCTACGCCTTGAGATGCCGATTGGATGTGGGACTAAGCATTTGATTGGTGGTTGCTGAGTGGAGGGGGCGGGGCCTGTCCGTCTAGGTAACATGAACGGAAAGTCTGTCATTTCCTTACATTAATTTCCTAAGATAAATCTACTCCCAATTTTTCAATGACAATTTTCTGACAGAGGAAAAAAACTCACTAATTTTCGTTATATCGTTAAATGTTTATGTTTTAGCGAGGTTTATGGGAATGCTAATTTACGTACATGAGTTTTTTTTTATTATCTGTATATGAAAGGGAATTGTTATAAGTACTCATCATAGATTTGAAACCATTACAGTTTTTTTTTGAAGATCCCATGAATTAACTTTCTTTTTTATCCCTTTTCCCAAAATACTGCAGGAGCGATGTTGGTTGAATTACGAGTATAACATTATCACTAGTCTAGGCGTGTCGTGTAAAAAAAAATATTGATGTAGTTAAAAAGCTAAGGTAAGGAGGACTGAAAAGCCGATAGTCGTGACCGCATCTGAGTACGAAGTTTGATTTACATTGTATATATTTTCATAAATTTATGTTGTTTGGAATATTTTCTCTCCTTGTCACTACTTTTCTTTCCTATTTTGTTTGCAGTTTCCTTCATCGTAGTTATCGGTGTAAAGTGGCCTTGGTTTGGTGCCTTCTTCAACACATAACACAGAGAATGTTATGATTTTTTTCCCAGTTGTAATTGCATTTTTTTTTAATCTTGTTGAAAAAAAAATCTTGCATACTTAACTCGTTCCTTTCCTTATTCTGAAACAACGTTGTTTTACATTCTTCCTTGGTGTCGATGCTGCTTATGTTTCCTTCTTCATCTTTAAAAGTCTTTTTTATTTTACATCGGATATTGAGTTGGTAATTTTCTTACTTCATCATCATTATTTTACTGTTGTTGATCAATTTGTGTTCCGCAAAGTTTATTTTCAGTAATCTCTCGTTTGAGCAAATATATTCATGGTTTTCATGCCACACCTTCCTATGCAATTTATCACCAGTTTGCTCAAGTCATTACTCTTCCTTACTCCAAACTTTCACTGACATCATTCTCTATTTTTCTTTTTGTATGTCCTTACAATAATGCACCCAAACAGTTCACTATATATACATATATATATATATATATATATATATATATATATATATATATATATATATATAATTTTATTTATTTATTTATTTTTTTTCCCCCGCCTAAATTCTGTTCCTTGTCATGGAATATCTGTGTTTCCAGTCTGATGTTTGAGATGCTTGTACATGTTCAGTGTCTGAGTGGTACTGGAGACTACTGTCCAAGCTGAAAACTGTTGAATGTTATACCATTACATTACAATACTATCAGTCTTCTGTTCACACAAATCTTTACAATGGTCATTTGGTTCACATCTGTGATGTGAGAAGACGGTGAGTGTTTGCTGCCTTGAAGTTAGGAAGTTTTCTCCCTTTCTCTGCACTTCACTAACTTCAATAACATCCCATTTGATGTTTCCTCGTTCAGGCATTAAATCTTAAGTTTGTGAACCTCTGCGTTCTGGGGAAGGAAATCGTAACAACTTGAACAATGTGGTGTTTAAGTCGCCTCTTTACATTCATAGTTGCACTGATTCTTGACCTTCCAAATTGAATCCTCGCCTCACACTCTACACAACTCTCAAAAATACCAAACAAAACGACCACCACAGTTCGTTCAATTGGTAATCAAATATGGAGAAAGATAAGCATAGTATCAATCTTTGTTCATTTAATCTTTTATCATTCATTCATTATACTTTCATCACAAGACCGCCTCCCTACCATATTACATACCAGTAAGGAGAGACAACGGTGAGTTACTAGTACTGGTAACACCATTCCATCACACACACAACGGTCACCAGCACACTGATCTCACCTACCTCACCTCACCAGCGGACTCAACTTGGTGACCACAACCATGTAGAGCTATACATTATTTTACTTAATGCCTACGCTAAAGGTATATTATTTGTGGTCAGTAAAATAATTGCCTGTCTATCTATATATCTATCTATTTATCTATTAATTATTCCTCCAAAAATACTACTTGCCACGAACAATTACGTAATTAATTCTTGTATGTTTTATTTTTATTTTGAGTTGAGTGTTTGCTGATGTTTGTGAGGCCCGTGGCAGTCTGTTTGTTAAATTTTCCAACGTCTCTCTCTCTCTCTCTCTCTCTCTCTCTCTCTCTCTCTCTCTCTCTCTCTCTCTCTCTCTCTCTCTCTCTCTCTCTCTCTCTCTCTCTCTTCCTTTCTGTTTGTTTATTTCTATCAAATGTATTGTTTGTTTGTTTGTTTGTTTGTACAGTTGCAAACACGCGGGAGTATCACACAAAGACGCGTTTGCAAGTTTGGTAATATTGATTTTGATCGATTGATGTTGAATTTTAACTTTTATCTAGAGAAAGAAAAAAAAAAAAGGTTTAGAATTTAAGCTTGTGACACTTTTTTTTGTCTATCTATCTATCTGTCTATCTATATATCAACCTATCTATATATCTGTCTATCGATCAACCATCTATCTATTTATTTGTATATCTATTTATCTATCTATCTATCAATCTCCATTAACATATCTATCTATCTATCTATATAACTATCTATCTATCTATCTATCTATCTTTTCTCTCTCACTGGAAGGCAGCAGCGTGACATCAGCATATATTTAGCATCACGTCCCACAACACTCCCACATTTCAGTAAGTATTCCACGCACACAACACAATACAATGGGATCCGGGAGGCAGCTGAATATTCCTCGATATACTAACTCATAATTACCTTCTGTTGTAGCTACGAAAAAAAGAAATAGTGAAGACCTGGTGTTATAATGTGTGTGTGTGTGTGTGTGTGTGTGTGTGTGTGTGTGTGTGTGTGTGTGTGTGTGTGTGTGTGTGTGTGTGTGTGTGTGTGTTTTGTTTTCCTCCTCCCCATCGCTTTGTTGCAGTCATTATTATTATTATTATTATTATTATTATTATTATTATTATTATTATTATTATTATTAATATTATTATTGTTGTTGTCACCAGTTTCCATCGTTTTTTTTTCTTTCGTTTTTTTCTTTTCTAGTGAGTGTAGTTGTATGTCCCAGTAGTCTTCGTTCTGTTGTGTGTTGATTCTAATTGTGTGTTTGTCATATTTTTATCTAATACATCACGGGAACTTTCTTATCTTACGGGAACTTTCTTATCTTGACTCGAAAATCATATCCATTTTCAAGTCTAAATTAGATAAATATTAGCGAAAAAGAAGTTTATATCAACTATTCAATTGTTGTATTTGGCTTTAAATAACATTATCCTGTTTTCCTCGTGTTTCAGAAGGGAAATGAACAATAACATCGGATTAATATACTATAGTTACTCCCCTAAGGATGCACCAAGGCTAGTGATAGTGTGATATTTTGAACATTCCTCTAATTTCACTATCTACTTTTAAATTTCCCTGTCATTATTTCCTTCAGGGCTCATGGTGGTCCCTTCCTACTGTTGCTGGAGGGAGAGGTGGGTGGGGAGGCGCCTTGCTTTATCCTATCATTGACTTCTCACATGTAGTTTACTAGTATCATAGTAGTACACAGTGCAGCAGACAAGCTCGTTATAAACCAACTACCTGCTCCTCCTATTCAATCTTCATCAAGTTCAAATTTCTATTAGATCACGACCCAGACGCTAGTAAATCATGTCTCACTGTGTTACATTCTCACATGACTAAATTAAAACTCTCTAGGAACACTTTTAAGAAGCAATAACGTAAACAGGTATTTTATTATCATTTACCTATCCCTTCGCTGATCTCCCTTTATCTATAACAAAAAAAAGAGTAAAAAACCTCCTCTTACCCGTGACATACAAGTGATTGGTGAGAGTGTTTAGTGTGGGTGAGCGAGCAGCCTTTAGCGAGGTATCATTCATCACCTGGAGTCCACCTGAAGCCCGCCATCCCTTACACAGGTGCTACTCCTGATTTAAGAGGGAGTCAGGCTGAGAGGAACGTGAACGACTTACTGGCTTGTGAAGTGTGAGTTTGGGTCCAGATTACAGTGTGTGTGTGTGTGTGTGTGTGTGTGTGTGTGTGTGTGTGTGTGTGTGTGTGTGTGTGTGTGTGTGTGTGTGTGTGTGTGTGTGTGTGTATGTGTGTGTACTGTGTGTCTAGGTACGTAGTGTAGGTAGGTATGGTAAGGTAAAGTAAGGTAAGGTAAGGTAAGGTAAGGTAAGGTAAGGTAAGGTAAGGTAAGGTAAGGTAAGGTAAGGTAAGGTAAGGTAAGGTAATGTAGGATAAGGTAAGGCATGGTAAGGTAAGGTAAGGTAAGGAGAGTCAAGATAAGAACATAATACAAGGTAATGTAAGGTATGGTAAGGCAAGGCAACGTAAGGCAAGCATATTCACTTCCATTTCATTACAAAACCAAACACACAAACACACAAACATAACTTCAACAACCTGACATGAAACACAACACAAACACGAGCGAGGGTGATTACTTTCAACCCTTAGCCAGCCACGTCCTGTTACTTGGCTTCCTTCAAACACGGACTGAGGGAACGTTTGGTGCATTCAACTCGGCCTTCCTTCACACACCTCTTAACTACCTAACCTAACCTAACCTAACCTAACCTAACCTAACCTAACCTACCTAACCTAACACCTCTTTACTAACCTAACCTGACCTAACCTAACCTAACCTAACCTAACCTAACCTACCTACCTAACCTACTAACCTAACCTAACCTAACCTAACCTAACCCTACCTAACCTAACCTAACCTAACCCTACCTAACCTAACCTAACCTAACCTACCTACCTAACCTAACATATCTTTACTAACTAACCTACATAACTAACAGCTCAGACAGACTACACAACGCAAGACTCTAACAATAAGCCTATAAGAGCTATATTAGGCCTTAAACGTAGAACAAAAATATAAACTATAAATTATTTCTACTTGGTGTGATTTTTTTCGTTTCATTCACTATCTATAAATCTCTCCCGTGAAGATGTATGTTTTTTTTATATATATATATTAGTTTTTTTATAATTTTTTTTTTTATATATATAAGATAGAGAGCTCGTTCACACCCTCTAAATCTCTCCGTTGAAGGTGGGTGACATTTTTTATATATATATAATTTTCTGTATCCATTTATCTTTTTATATTTTATCCTTTTTTTATTTTTTTTAGTTATATATATATTTTCTTTTAGTTTGAAAGGCTGTCAAGCTCAGTCCGGTCCATTTATTAAAGCCAATATGATGCTAAGTAGTTATGGATGTAAGAGTAAGTGTGGATCAGCAAGGAGCAGCATGAAGGCATTAGTTAGTTGAGTATCGTTCTGTACACTCGTGATGGAAGCGGGAATGTGGGGCTGATGTACTGTGTGTTGAATGATACAGAGGGGAGGCAGGCACACACGCACACACGCACACGCACACGCACACACACACACACACACACACACACACACACACACACACACACACACACACACACACACACACACACACACACATTGACCACTAATATATGGAATCTTTTCTTAACAAGTATGCATGAAACTATTTTTGTTTGTTACGTTATATCTACTCTCATTAACTAATGTTAGTATCCCTTTAAAGTATTTTGTGACTGTATGTAAGGAAATAAACAATATAATACTTTACTTTGATGAACACTCGTGGATGGAATAGTTGAAGGTTCAGTGCTAGCAAGGCTACGGTGGTGGTGGTGGTGGTGGTGGTGGTGGTGGTGGTGGTGGTGGTGATAGTGTTACCTTAGCCCTGATTGCATCTTCATTAACACTGTAATTAGGCTACACATTACAT
>JAPQNM010000047.1:11347847-11355347 GCA_029783475.1 Metacarcinus magister
TTCAGTCAAGATACTAAACATTCTTTCACTCTTGCACCTCAAGTCTCAAGTTTTTTTTTCTCTCTCTGCCCTCACTGCGTCGCCATCCACCCTTCATCCTCCTCCATCTTCAGGCTATCCATCCATCCATCCACTCACCCCTCCATCCGTAAAGACCCGCCCCGCCCCCCGCCCGCCCCTCCATCACTCCTCAGTAAAGCGCCGCCCATCGTCATATCCGTTCACATCACTGTCACCAACATTTCTCCAGCAGTGAATAGGTGCAGCTCAGGTCGAACAAATTTTTCCAGCGAACTGAGTAAGATTCCGCAGCGGTAAATCTTATTTTTCTCTTTCTCCTTTTTCTTCTGCTTCTTCTCCTTCATTTTTCACTTCCTCTTCCTCTTTCTTCTCCTCCTCCTCTTCCTCCTCCTCCACCATGACACCCTTTCCTGTTCAATGGGTGTTCAGTGATCGTTGGGTGAATGTTCTGCAAGTGTTCTTTCATTGTGTTGGTTGGTTGGTTACTTGTAGTTACTAAATATTTCACCATCACTTTCTCGACTCAAACCAATCCGATTTGTTTTTCCTGATTTGTCGTCCTCCTTATCTCCTTATCTCTTTCTCCTCATCCTTTTTTTATATCGTTGTTTTCGTCTTCTTTCGATTTGGCTTTCCTGTGTCTTCTTCCTTTTTCTACAATTCTTCTTCCTCCTCCTCCTCCTCCTCCTCCTCCTCCTCCCCGTGCATAAGTAACTTCCTCACAAGTTGGTTCACTCGAATCGGTGGTGCAGCTGTCAAACCAAGTGGAAAATCAGACTTGGGACGAATTCCGAGCAAAGTTTATAAGTGTTTTGAGAAATGGAAAACATGTTCTTTACGCGCAGCAAGAGGGAAAGACAAACAAGGGAAGACAACGAGCCGAGCCAAGCCAAGTCAAGCCAAGCCAAGCCAAGCCAAGCCAAGCCAAATAAAGGCAACATACAATATTATGTTTTATTACTTAGTATTTTAAAGTTTCTTAATTAAGCAACTCAGTGGATGAGCAAATTAATGTTTTTTTTCTTTTTAGTCATATTTTCCAGCAAACAGAAGTAGTTGGGTAAAGTTAATTTTTGAGATTGTTTGCATTGACATTTTTGGAACATACACAATTCTTTTTTTCTTTCTCTTTAGTTCTTACTTTTTATCTTTTCGAAACTGTACTTCCTCCTTTCATCCATCCATCTCCCTTACCATCCTTTTCAACTTTTAATTATTAATTCCTCTAACTACCATTACTTAATCCCTTACATCAATTATTCACAATTCACCCATTCATAGCTTTGCAACCTTTTTATTTATTTATTTTCCTATTCACAACACTTCATGCTTATTAATTTATCAGTCTTATGTTTATTTCCAATCATGTTATCCATATTCCAATCTTTCCTACTATTCCTAAGCCTTATTTCCAATCCTAACTTTCATTTTCATTCCTAATCTTACTCTTCATTCTTAGTCATTAATTTTTTTGGTCTCATTTTCAGTTCTCATTTTTAATCCCTATTTTCCGACCTCATTTACAATCATTATTTTTAGTCCTCATTTACAACTATCATTTTTAGTCCCCATTTACAATCCTCATTTCGGTTCTCATTTTCATTCTTCATTTTCATTTCTCATATTCATCTCTCATTTTCACCCCTCAATTCAATTTCCCTTTTTTCATTGCTTATTTTCACGCCTCATTTTCAGTCACAGTTTCCTTCCCAATTACAGGTCAATCCTTACTCCCTACCCATTCACCTTTAATTAATACTTCCTTCCTTCCTTCCTTCCTTCCTTCCTTCCTGTTACTCCCATGCACACCAGGCTGCAAAAATATTCCTGAACCTAACTAACTCGCTAAATTGGTATTTCTCGTATTTCAACAACAAGATAAACTAAATATAAACTAAATATAAACTAGATATAAACTAAATATATACTAATATAAAAACTAAATGACAACTAACTTAGCTACACATACACTTAAAAAGACAAGATAAACTAAATATAAACTAAATACAAAAAAACTAAAAATAAACTCAGCTACATCAACATTTAAACGACAAAATAAACTAAATATAAATAAACTAAATAAAAAAACTAAATAAACTCAGCTACATAAACGCTACATCATCAATTACGGAGCTTGCATGTATTATTTCTATTTACTTGTCAGGGTTACGAGCGCAGGTGAAAATAGCAAGCACGCCCCCGCCGCCCCCCTCCAGGTGAACATCAAGTGTAATGGACAGACCAATTAGGTGAGTATTGAAAACATTATTAATTTCAATTTGACTTCCAATTACTCTACAGCATGAGAGAGAAAGAGTGAGATTGAGAGAGATTGAGAGAGAGAGAGAGAGAGAGAGAGAGAGAGAGAGAGAGAGAGAGAGAGAGAGAGAGAGAGAGAGAGAGAGAGAGAGAGAGAGAGAGAGAGAGAGAGAGAGAGAGAGAGAGAGAGAGAGCGAGAATGAAAATGTGCTACCTAAAATTTAAAAGGTGAGAAAAGTCTCTCTCTCTCTCTCTCTCTCTCTCTCTCTCTCTCTCTCTCTCTCTCTCTCTCTCTCTCTCTCTCTCTCTCTCTCTCTCTCTCTCTCTCTCTCTCGCTCTCTCTCTCTCTCCCCGCCTCACACAAACACAGCCTTCCGTCTCAGGGAATGGCTTCACACACACACAATACCCGACAACACAATGCAATCTATCTTACTTGTTCCTTTCATATGTAATTCTTGAAACTCACCTGTACGACCTTACAGAGAAAGAAGTGAATGAATAAAAGAATGAAGGAGTGTATGGATGCATGAATGAATGGATGAATGGATGGATGGATGGATGGATGAATGAATGAATGAATGAATGAATGGAGTGAACAAATTAATGAATTGATAGATGAATGAAGGAATGAATAAATGAATGTATGGATTAATGAATGAATGATTGAATGAGTGAATTAATGAATGGATGAATGAACACATTAATAAATGAACAAATAACAAAATATCATATAAAGATGAAAAAATGAATAAGTGATATGAAAAGGAAAAAAAAAGAAAGAAAATGTAAGAAGATAGACGACACTTATGGAAATATATAGATAAAAAAATAAAAAAAGAAAGAAAAAAAGGAAAAATAAAAATAAGAAGAAAGACATACAGAGAAACAAGAATAAAAAATATGAAAAACAAAAGACAGGAAGTAGGAAACAATGAAAGAAAAAAAAAAAGAAAGAAAAAAAACACACATGCAAATCCTGTCACGTTTCTTTTGTTTATGTTCAGCACAAAAACAAACAAAAAAAAAAAAAAAAAAAGACAACCGCCAGTAGACTTTCGAATCGGCAGGCGAGTCAATAATGAGGTGTTTTAATGAAGGTGATTACGTGTGTTGCCTTCATACAGGTGAGGGAAGAGGACCTGTGATGGCTGTAACACCTGTTGATTAGCTCATTAACGTTGTGTTTGGAGCTGAGGGTAAGTTAGGTGGTGTAGTAGTAGTAGTAGTAGTAGTAGTAGTAGTAGTAGTAGTAGTAGTAGTAGTAGTAGTAGTAGTAGTAGTAGTAGTAGTAGTAGTAGTGGTAGTAGTGGTAGTAGTGGTAGTAGTAGTGTAGTAGTAGTAGTAGTAGTGGTAGTAGTAGTGGTAGTAGTAGTGGCAGTGGTGGTAGTGTGGTAGTAGTGGCAGTGGTGGTAGTGGTAGTAGTAGTAGTAGTATTTTTTTTTAACACTTCCAAGGTCGTATTACCATTGCATTTGAGTTACCATTCTTCTTTACGAATATTCATCAATCAATGTGTTATCCTGTGTACTAGTATTCCCTCTTTACATGAACACTAATACTCTACTGTTTAATAAGCGCAATCTCTGTAACTCTAATGTGATTATTATGCTTTTTATATCTATGTTATAATATTATAGTAAATATATATAGGTTGAAAACATGGATTAAATTGGTCAACACTATATAATAACAACACAGCCAGTACGCAATATTAACAGACTCTCTTCACTTGTTTAATCGCATCATACTTTCAAGTCTTCCTTACGTCCTTAAAAAAACAACCAAAACTTCTTGACAATACAAAATAAAAAAAAAGAAAAAAAATAGAGTACTTGAGGCTTGAACTTTTAACTTTCTAATAATAGTCTTGCAAACAGCTGCCATTACCTGCTGCTCCACACCACTCCCCTTTAAGACCTTGCTGGGCTGCCTCCTCCCCTCCTTGGCAGCCCGGCAGAGGGGGAGGCAGTGCGGGAGGGGAGGCAGAAGGGTGAGGGAGGCAGAGGGATGAGGGGAGGGGAGGAAGAGGGGTGGAGGAGAAGCAGATTGGAGAGGAGAGGCAGATGGGTGAGGGAGGGAAGGCAGAGTGGTGAGGGGAGGCAGGGTGAGGGTGGCAGGGGTGGCAGGGGTGGCAGGGGGAGGCAGGGGGAGGCAGGGGGAGGCAGGGGAGGCTTGAGCACCCACTAACAAGGTAGCTGAACGGTAATTGGATTCAACGAGATGATCAAGTGTGGAAAACTTGACACAAATTAGTACCCTGGGAGTGAGGAGAAGCTGGGTCTCTCTCTCTCTCTCTCTCTCTCTCTCTCTCTCTCTCTCTCTCTCTCTCTCTCTCTCTCTCTCTCTCTCTCTCTCTCTCTCTCTCTCTCTCTCTCTCTCTCTCATTGCCTTGTCATCGATGAAATTGGGTGTTTCCGTATTTTCTTGTGTTCATTCCTCTTTTTTTTCTTTTCTTTTCTTTTCTTCTTTTCCTTCTTCCTTCTGTTTTTTCCTTTTTTCGCTTGTTTTCTTCACCTTTTCTTCTTCTCTCTTTTTTTTCTTCCTCTCTCTCTACTTCTTTATCTCCTTCTCTTTCTTCTAGCTTTTTCTCTTTCTTCGCCATCGTCATCGTCATTATCATCGTCCTCATCCGTACCCAAGATCATTCCCACCACGTCATTCCTCGATCTGGCACTGCAATGAGCACGTCCAGACAGGCAGACAGACAGACAGACAGACAGAGACACGATCACTTCCCTTCTCTCCTTACTGCTTCGTTAAACCTACAGCCTCGTCGACCTTCTCCAACCTTCAACTATTTCCTTCCCTCTAATCTCCTAACTAACGCAACAAGAATCAGATTTAACTTACACTATTTCCTTATACTTTACCTCTACGCCAATTAATTCCGTTTTCTATATATTATTCTCACCGTTTTATGTATTCTAATCCCAAGTCTGCCTCCTCCTGCTCCTCCTCCCGCCTCGTGTCCTCTGTAAAGCCGCCCCGCCGCTGCATAATGGTAGTAATTGATGCGTTCAATGTCCCCATAACAAGATGTCTTACACAGGTGGGTTCGGCTGGCGCTGTAGGACAGGTGCATCATAACTAGGCTGTCTGCACACGTGGGAAGGTGTTAGGAGGAGGAGGAAGGAGGAGGAGGAGGAGGAGGAGGAGGAAGAAGAGGAGGATTTGGAAGAGCTGTCGTCACTTCCTTCTCGTCTTTTCTTTTTCTTTTCTGTTCTTCCTCGAAACTGTAATGATCTTGTAAAATATATCCGATTTTCGATTTTTTTCTATCCGATTTCATTTTTTAAAAGGGACACACACACACACACACACACACACACACACACACACACACACACACACACACACACACACACCCACAGACACACACACACACACACACACGGTCTTCAGTAGGTCATATGTGCCTGTTATTTCCAGTGTATTCAGTAATTACTAGAAATGAGCTGTAGGTATAATAGGTTTGTAAGCCATTTCGTGGACAATTACTTAATAGGATTCCATGTCCATTATCTTTTTTAAAGTGAAAAAACGAACCATTTACCAGAACTTTCACCCTATTTTCTGTTGTTCACCCCTACCACCCCTTCCCCTCACCCCTGCCACACCAACACGTACCCTTCCTCTCATCCCTTACCACACCCCCACGTACCCTCTTCCTCACCCCTACCACAACCCTCCTCCTCCACCACACGCCGCGGACAGTCCCCTTGCCATCTCCCCCACCCCCCCCCGCCCATTTAGCTTCCGTCGTCCTGATACCATTAATGTCTGTTATCGTTTCGGAGTAACTTAATTCGGTGGTGGTGGTGGTGGTGGTGGTGGTGGTGGTGGTGGTGGTGGTGGTGGAAGGGGGGTTGGTGGGTAGGGGGGGTGATGGTGATGTTTCAAAAGGCGCTATTAGTATTCTGTCCTAAAAGGGTTGGAATGGAAATGGAAATGGAAGGAGTAAGGCAACAGTGGAGGGAGGGAAGGAGGGGAGGGAGGAAGGAAGGAAGGAAAGTGGAGAAGGAGGAAGGGAAGTAGAAAGGAGGAAAGGGGGGAAGGGAAGTGGAGAGGGAGGAAGGGAAATGTTGATAGAAAAATAGTGTAGAAAGAGTAAGGGAAGTTTAAAAAGGAGGAAGGGAATATATAAGTAAAGGATGGAAAGAGGAATGAAGACAAGGAGTTAAAAAATAAATAAATAAAAGAATCTCACCCACATCTCAACTGTTCAATATTAGGTCTTGTCAGTGTGTGAGTGATCGTCTTTTCGTCTTATTTTTAGAGACCAACACAGTTACTGCCTCGAGTCCGTCTGTCCTTGTACTGATTCCTATAACTGTATATATGTGGATGGACTGTGGTGGAGGTGGTGGTTGTGGTTGTGGTTGTGGTTAATATGGTTGTGAAGATTCTGAATTAAGTATGTGGTATGTGTTTTCATGATGTATGTGGTGGTTTGAAGTTGTGTTCTGTATATATGAATACATTATTGGTATAGATGAAATGTTTATCCTTTTAAAAGATGAATTTGATGTTAATTTTCTGTATTGATTTTGTTGGTTTGTCTTGATGTTCAGTTATTTTTCTTATGTCACTCTTTTTTGATGTTCACTTTTTTATTTTATTTATTTCTTTGTCGAATGTTTGTGTGCATGGAAGGGTTGGTCTGAGGGGAGAGAGTGAGTGTGAGTGTGTGTGTGTGTGTGTGTGTGTGTGTGTGTGTGTGTGTGTGTGTGTGTGTGTGTGTGTGTGTGTGTGTGTGTGTGTGTGAGTGTGTCCTCCCTTCACCAGATCTGACGCTGGCCGTGACGAGGGTCCAATGCAACCTTATCTTAATGCAGAATTGAATAAATAATAATAAAAAAACAATAAAAAGAAGAAAATAATACACGGCAACAATAAAACCTGATGTGAATTTCTTCCTGTTCACCCCCCCCCCTCCCCCCCAACACCCCCACCACCACAATAGTCAGTAGTTTCAATTTTTTCCCACCACAACAACAATAACAAAAAATATATAAAGTGTGTTTAGCCACAACAACGTGAAAGTGAGACTCGCAGTTTATATGATTTAATTCACCCTCCGACAGACCACCATTCCCGCTGATGGCTCTGTTCTGCTCCCCCAACCCAACCCAACCCAACAATCCTTCGTTAAAAGATAAACTCCCCTCTCCCCACCGCCCAAAAGTAAAACGAGAAAAAAAACGAGAAAAAAAGATC
>JAPQNM010000047.1:11365347-11367847 GCA_029783475.1 Metacarcinus magister
AACTCCACCAGTCACCATCATCACCATACAATCACTATCATCACCATAACTACCCTTACACCATCACCATTAAGACCACCACAAACACCATTATTAACATTCCTACCATTAATATCATCACCATTACGTCACTACATCACCACCACCACCACCATCACCACCATTATTATTATTTCACCCCCACAACCCTGCAACACTGGTAACACTTCCATCCATTCATGCATCCATCCATCACATCAATTAAACAAAACACTTTGCATTATTTTAACGTAACAAACAATTCACTTAACTCTCACATCCATTAAATCAAACACGAATGAAAAAAAGAAAAACACACCTACAAGTTCATGCAATAAATAAATAAAAAAAACGAAAAGCGTAACGAGAGCTGAACGAAAAAAAAAGAGAAAAACTATATATATAAAAAACAACAACAGCAGCAGCGCTTTATCAAGAGTAATTACGTAGCTGTAGTGGGTGGCGTCAAGGTGAATGGATCAATCAATGAATGAGTTATGAAATACAAACACAAGCTGACAAACTATTAAGCAACAACACCAACACCAACACCAACACCAACACCAACACCAACACCAACACCAACACCAACAAAAACAACAACAACAACAACAACAATAATAACAACAACAGCAGCGTATATAACAAGTACCATTCAAGTGTAGATCATTAGAGGGGAATTCAAGAGTTGAGACTGTAAGGATAGACTGAAGAAAGATAAGGCACAACACAGATAAGGTGAAGATAAGACAGACAGACAGACAGACAGAAAACATATTGGACAAGACACATGGAGGGGAGAGAATCACTATTGGATATCACGACTAAGGTGTTCTGACTTAAAAAAAACTTAAAGGGTTGGTGAAAGGAATGAATGATTATTGTCTTGAAACAGATTACACGTGACAGTTGAATAAGACAAGAAGGATTATAATTAGTGAAATATTTTTATGCATACACAAAGAAGGAGAATTTGCAGACACAAAGTGGATGACGGTAAGCTTAATAGAACTGCCCAGAAAGGATGAACAACACTTGACTTAATTAGATATACACGGTTTTTTTAAATATTACGGAAAAAAAACACTTTACAATATATATTTTTTATCCATTACTCGTGGCGCCGGTAGGCTTGATGGAGGCCTTAGATAGTAGGCCTCCGCCCGTTAGTAGCGCGGGTTATATTTTTTTTAAGTGACGCCTCGTTTCTTGTTGATAGGCTCATGCTGAATATAACATGCATATAACTTTGCAGTCCCGTCGAGGATAGTGTTATGTTAGCATGTGGGTGATCTTTGGCCACTCAGCGGTATTAGCAAAGAAAAGTGACCAGCTCGTGTCGGGACTCGAACCCGGGACTCTAAGTTCGTATGTCCGACCGTTAGCCACTAGGCCACCGCCTCCCCAAAATAATATTTATGTCAGAAGTGGGATTCGAACCCACGCCCGGAAGACCGGACTGCGACCTGAACGCAGCGCCTTGGACCGCTCGGCCATCCTGACTTATAACAACGGGGCCTTAACGTGTCCTGAAATATATACAAAAACAAAAAATAATTGTTACTTCATGGACAGGTAGGTAACAGGTGACCTAATTACAATCATTTACTAATTCATGTGTATAGACGTTTGCAGGTAAATGAGAACCACAGCTGATGTTACCGAGATGGAGTCATTAGTTGTGCTTGTCTTGTTGAGTGTGTTTAACAGCAGAACCATTTAAGAGTTAATCCGAGGAGGAGAGGAGGTGTAAGTCCTTATTGATTGTGCTAATACGACGCTCAACTGAATTAATCGCGGCGCTTCAAGAGATTAAGGAGACACATGCTTTCTATTCACACGTTTGGCTTCATTAACACTTGAAAGGAGAGCTGGAATACCTTGTTGAAAGATTATTAAACATCGTAGTTCATACCAAGTGCTGAGTTTGTCTCGTAAGCTCCTTAAAGATAGAGGGAGACCAGCAAGGGACACAACGGGGAGCAGTGAAAGGTCGTGAGGATACAGTGACTGCGGGGAAGTGTGCAGTGAGAGTGGAAAGGGAGGAAGGAAAGAACAAGTTAAAGAGTGCTTGATAAAATAAAGAACGAGGAAGAAGAGGTGTAGCGAGAGGGGTAAATAAAAAGTTATACTGTTCATGTTTAACTCCAACGGGAAGAGTTTAATACACAAAACATTACTACTACAAAGATAGTTTTCAAAATGAGTCCAACGAGAAAAATAAAATGAGTATAAATGATAGACAGAGTGAGACATCAAAACAGAGAGTGTGAGTTTCAGCATCAGACTTGTAAGGGAACCAGGAAGAAGAAAATGAAAGAAACAGAGATTATGATTAAAAAGATGAAAGGTTGAAGCTCTCATTCTTTAAAACGACGATAGAGTCTCAGATAAAGGCGGCGACGACAATTAAAATTCCAAGAAAACAATAAGAAGAGAAGGAGGAGGAAGAAGAGAAGACGAGAGAAGAGATCAAAGGGAG
>JAPQNM010000047.1:11372847-11385347 GCA_029783475.1 Metacarcinus magister
TGGAGATAGAATCACACACACGCATTCTCAGCCTCTCAGACAGCACGCCTCAGCCCACCACGCCCTGCAAATGCATAGCCTACCACCGATCCCACCCCCGCTCACCCCCACCTTCCCAGCGCTCCTCACCCAAACCCTCTCTGGTCTTCCCACGATGGCCCCACCCTCGCTTCAAGACTCTGAGTGGCCTGCCGGAAGAGCGTAATGAAGGCAAGGATGTGCTGGCCATTATGAGTGTGTCTGTTGGACTTCACTGCCTCGCGTGTAGCCCCGAGATGCAGGATGTAGTGTGAGTGTGTGGGTGTGGACGACAGCTTTCAATGATACAAGGCTTACTCGAGCGGGCGGGACGAGGAAGAAGTGTGGCAGACGATGAGTGTTCGTTGATCTGCGTCGCCTCGAGCCTGACGTGAAGCTAACAGAGCCTATACCAGACACATACGAGACGCGCGTCACGCCTCGGCTTCAAAGCTTCACAGATTCCGTCATTTCTCGCGATTTCATGAAGCCAGTCGAGCGTGGTTTCGATGCATGATTCACTGCAGCTTGTTGCCAGATTTTGCAATAACCGAAGCAGGAGTGGAAAGGAAGGGGAAGGGAGAAGGGGGAGGCTGCCTAGTCCTTCTAACTTCGGTATTTTCAGAGTTGGAGAAAAAAGTTACAACGGCAGCAGACGAAAGCAACTCACATCAATACACACATCTTTCACGTCTTTCCCAGGAGCTTACAAAGGGATTGGAGCCTGTGGTGTCATCTGCGAGGTGCCCCAAATGTCTGCTCTGCCCTTCCAAACACTGTGGGGCCGCAGCAGGAACCCTTTCAAACGCAACACACAAATTAACGCGATTGAGAAAAAATGATGCAAATTATTCAGCCTGACAGCGGCGTCTTTCTTCGCAAGTTTCTCAATACAAGCAGCTGGTGGATGAATGGATGGATGGCGATGGATGATGATGCAGCTTCTGATGTGGGTGGAGGAGCACTTGTCAGCCTGCATCCACGAAAACACTGGATATGGGTGTAACTTGGGGGTGGGACCGTGGGGGAGGGGGGGATGAGGAACACAGAGGGAGAGGGAAATAGTGGATAGAAGGAGAGGAAGGAGAGAGACAGGGGTTTGCAAAGGTAAATAGGATGGTAGTGCAGGATGTAGCATAATGGAAAGGGGGAAGAGATAGAAGGGAGGAGAAAGGGTGTAACGGGAAAGGAGGTAAATGGAGGGTGGTTATGAAGAGCAGGGAGGAAGGGAAGCAGGGAGAGCAGGGAGAGGCAGGGAGAGGGTTGAGGGAGGGAGGGAGGGAGGGAGGGATGTGTAGAGAGACATTGAACGACAGTTAAAATCATTGGTATGTAACAAGTGCAATAAATACAAGCACGACAATGAAACAAAAACGGCATTCGACTAGAAATCCATAACATCAAATTAATGATAACAAACAAACATAAAAAAAAAACACGCAAAAAAAAAGAAAAGAAAAAATAGGTCACTGGTGAAATAACACGACTGTAACACACACACACACACACACACACACACACACACACACACACACACACACACACACACACACACACACACACACACACACACACTAATCGAATCTGCCCCGCTGGACACGCTCGAGGGAACAAATTACCCGCCACGTTTCATTACCGTGTTTGTAGCGTCTCACTGCTGCCATGACACACCAAACACTACCAAACACAACCAAACACCACCAAACACCACCAAACACAACCAAACACTACCAAACACCACCAAACACTCCCAAACACAACCAAACACCACCAAACACCGACCAAACACAACCAAACACTACCAAACACAACCAAACACTCCCAAACACCACCAAACACCACCAAACACCACCAAACACTCCCAAACACCACCAAACACCACCAAACACTACCAAACACCACCAAACACACCAAACACCACCAAACACTCCCAAACACCACCAAACACTACCAAACACCACCAAACACCACCAAACACCACCAAACACCACCAAACACTACCAAACACTACCAAACACTACCTAACACCAACAAACACTCCCAAACACAACCAAACACTACCAAACACCACCAAACACTCCCAAACACAACCAAACACTACCAAACACCACCAAACACCACCAAACACTCCCAAACACTGCCAAACACCACCAAACACTCCCAAACACTACCAAACACCACCAAACACCCCCAAACACTCCCAAACACCACCAAACACCCCCAAACACCACCAAACACTCCCCAAACACCACCAAACACTACCAAACACCCCCAAACACTCCCAAACACCACCAAACACCCCCAAACACTACCAAACACCACCAAACACCACCAAACATCACCAAACACCACCAAACACCACCAAACACCACAAACACTACCAAACACCCCCAAACACCACCAAACACCACCAAACACCACCAAACACCACCAAACACTACCAAACTACCAAACACCACAAACACCACCAAACACCACCAAACATCACCAAACACCACCAAACACTACCAAACACCACCAAACACCACCAAACACTATCCCCCCCCCCCACACTGCTGTTACAACCTTCGTCAAATTTCTAATCGTATGGGAATAGTGGCAGCGGAGGCAACAGGAGCAACAGGAACAACAGCAACATCGAGAACAACAGGACAAAACAGCAACAGGAACAACACCAACAACAGCACCAACACCAACACCAACAAAAACACCACCAACACCAACAGAAACAACAACAACAATTACAGCAACAACAGTAACAGCAGCAACACGGAGAGTCGAGTCAAACACTGTTGTTCGTACTTCCCATAATTCCACGTAAGGGACGAGGTGGTGGCTGGGCCGTGCATGGCTATAGGCCCTTCATGCATTAGGCTGGATTCTTATGGTCCCTCTCCCTCTCTCCCTCTCTCCCTCTCTCTCTCTCTCTCTCTCTCTCTCTCTCTCTCTCTGCCCAGGGACCTTAACTCTTGTAATTTTCATGGGCGGAAACTCTATCCCGGGAAACATTATGGTAAAGTCTCTCATGGAATTAGGCGAGGTCACCATCCTGCGGGTGTGTCCAGGGTGGCACTGGGAGGCACTGGGGTGAGGTTGTGTGAAGGAGGGAGGCAATGGGGTGATAATGTGTGAAAGAGGGAGGCACTAGGGTGAGGATGTGTGGAGGAGGGAGGCACTGGGAGGCATTAGGAGGCACTGGGGTGAGGTTGTGTGAGGGTTAGAGATGGGCGTGGGGTTGTAGGTGGAGGAGCGTTGAGGGTGGAAGGATGGATGGGGTGTGTGCAAAGGGGTGTAAAGAAGCAGTAGGAAAGAGAGAGGCAGAGCTACACCTTCCTCTCTGTTCACTAATACGCTCATACTAACAACAAAACAATAACAATACAATTTCCACTATATTAAGCTTTGAATGAGTGTAATTGTCTGATTTTGTGAGTCTCTGTCTACTGTCTCACTCTGATTGGTGAGTCTTCGCTTGGGTAAGACTCAAAAACGTGCTTCCAGACAGACAGACTAGTGGAAAATATTATCGGAAGATTTCTGTGTGTGCCAAAAAACATTCGCAGTTCTATATAAAAAAAGACACAACAAGCTTGATTCAATCCTGTAAAAATAGAACGCAATTAAGTAAGAACAATTAGGTAAAAACAATTAGGTAAGAGCAATCACGTAACAACACACACCCACATACACCTACACCCACACACACACACCCACACACACACACACACACACACACACACACACACACACCCACACACACCCACACACACACGAAACATTTAGAAAAGTTCTGATACACGTATACACATTCTAACTCAAAGTCCTATCTATCCATTACTAGTGACTATCTCTTGCTTGTAGTAGTCATGTATCAACCAATAACCGTAACAGAATAAAATACCCCCCAAAAAAAAGTAATGTTATAAACCACTTAACTTCAACTGGTGAATTTTTTTTGAAAGTGTAGCACGATGTTCTTCAAAACCTCACCTATAAGCTACATACAACCTTGCAGACAGGTATCTCTTCTTCTTTCATAACGATCATCTGCCAACCCAACCCTCTCCCTCCATCCCTCTCTTTCTCTCACTTTTAAACATTCTCCATGAACTAGAAACTCAATAGAATTTTAACTCTTACTTGATCAGCTTCCATATTGAGTGTTCAGAATCGTTTCCGTCAGTTTTATAATCCTCCAAGATACTGACTCTATACAGGAACCTTGTCCACCTATGTATGGACTACGCCTCTTATGGGTGGAGGGTGTGGAGGGGGTGGAGGGTAAGGGGACTCCACTCCACTCCTTCTAAACAGGGTGGAGTGGAAGGCCAGTACACGTCCGATGGTCTTCCTCTCTTTGTCAGCCTTCAGTCTTCAACGGTGTGGTGACTATCTTGTTATCATTTGTTATTATTGTTTACGGGCCTTCTGAACCTGTTAACTGTATCCCTCCCACCTTCCCTCGCCGTCAAGGTTACACTGATTACTGTACTTTCTCCTCACTTCCCCATTTTATATTTGATAAATCTAAGTAGAAATATTTTCACTCTTTCATTTTCTCGACATGAAATCCTTAAATCAATCACACAGCCTTTTATTTGTTTTTTTAATTTTTTTGCACCACATTATAGCTTGGATTAGTGAGCATCAAAATACCTCAGGAAGTAAAGTAGTTAAAAGTTTATATTATTTTCAATTCAAATTTTTCTTCTTTGACAACAGTAATTAGCGATTTTTTTTCTTCTCTCTTTCGTAATTATTGTTCCGCAGCCCTCAGCCCTCGGTCACTCCTCCTCCCTCATGTAGAAAACACAAAATTAAGAATGAAACAAAAAAATATTAATTATCTCTCCCGGGCTTCTCATTAGGAACAAAGAATAAACCTTTCCAACAATTTCCTTTCAACACCTGCACTCTCGTCAACAATGAATGAACGATCGCCTCTTGTTATTCTTTTTTTTTTTTCATGCGTATCGATGGAACAATTTTTTTTATCAACCAAAATTGTTCGGGTCGTTATCGAACAATTTCCGTTTGTTTATTTGAGTCCAATATTTCTGTATCGAGGCCATTCGCTGTGCTAGTTCTAAAACAATACAAGCTCGACATGCGCTTATCTATACATCTATGTATCTCTTATTTTTATCCATACATGGGTTTCTATCTCGTTCCATACACCATTTGGTTTGTATTGGTGGTCCTTTTGTATATGGGAAAACGTATGTATGAATATATGTATATGTATGTATTTGTATAATGTCATATAGTGTCTACCTATCTATTTAGCTCGTATATATTTATTCCTCTCTCCACCTATCTATCAAACAATTCATCCATATAGTTTCTTTACTCGTGTTTATTTATGTACTTCGTGACTTAACATGTAACCTTTGACTACGAGGATACAGGAAGGTTGAGGGAGCGGCTTTCACACGATGGCAAGGCAAGGCAAGGCAAGGCAAGGCAAGGCAAGGCAAGAATAGGCAAGGCGTGTGTGGCGGGAAGGAAGGAAAGGAGGAGGAGGAGGAAAAGGAGGAGGAGGAGGAGGTGGTGGAAGAAGAGGAGGAGGAGCAGCAGTGGAAGTTGACTGAGTGGTAAGATGAAAGACTAGGAAATAATAGTTATATAAATTAACAAGAGATGATAAAAAAATGAAAGAAACAGTTGTCACACGATGCAAGACAAATAGAAGTCATCACTCAAGCGGTGTGTGTCGCGTGGGTGTGTGTTTGTTTGTTTGTTTGTTTACTTGACGTTATGCTGGGAGTGAATCATTATTCCCGACTTTTACTATGACAACTTTTTTATTCTTGCTTTTATTTCTGGACGTATTTTCACGAACAACTCTTCACTCAGCGCCTTGTACTTGTCGTTGACTTTAATGCCGTAGTAGTCGAGCAGGGACAGCGGTTGGGCCAAAGGATTATCCAGGATTCCTTGCACAGTCTTGAGGTTGTCTAAAGAGAGTTGTTGGATCTTCACTTTCTTCAAAAAGTCGCCCATGATTGCCAGTCTTCTGTTCGTTTCCATCTTGATCGCGTTCAGCTCCCTGGTTATCACTTTTCCGTGGGGCTTTGCGATCGCCTTCTGCCTTACCCCTGAGCTGCTGATTGCCGGAATACCTATGAAGCTGCGACCACGTGGACCCCTGTGCATGATGATTTCAAACTCACCAAAGTCAAGTTTGTCTTTGCCTTTGTACACATACGCGAGGAATGGCTTCACCTGCCCGGCGCGGTACACGGCCAGCACGTTGTCCTTCCTGAACACTGTAATGTACTGGCGTCGAGACACATTGAGGTCGATCCTGTCCCTGCTGACGATGGTTACGTTGTCCCCCATTCCCTTGGCGTCTATCTGACTCTCGTTGTCGTACTTGCTCAGCGACAGATCGATGTTGATGGTGTACTTGGGGGGAACCTGAACGAGCTCAAGCTGCAGGTTTCTGTCTGAGTTGATGGAGATGGCGCAGAGGCGAGACTCAACGAAGGGTATTTGGAGGGGACCATTTTCCTGCTGGTCCTCCTCGGCCGAACCCAACACCACCACCACCACCACCACGCTGCACACACACGCGAACACTGAAACACGCATCGCAACTCAAACTCAAATTAAAGACCACTAATGACAATGTGTGTGCAATGGAGGTGACACCTGGCACGGGCAGCGGCGGGTGTGTTGTGTTGTATAGGAGTATGCGTCACACAACTCAGGTGGTGGAAGGTTGTCGTTGTGGTGTCGCTGGTGTTGAGTGGTGTGTGCCGCGCCTCACCTCTGTTGTCGCGTTGCACACACCACCACCGAGCGATTGGTGGTGTTTCCAGAGTTATAGAAACCAAGTAGTGTGAAGAAGGCAAGTAGTGATGGTGAACACGGCGGTAAGTGAATGAACCTGATCACACACTCACCTTACGTCCTGACACAGTGTTCAGCGTGTTCTCTCCGTCTTCAATCCTCTGACTTGCTGACACGCGAACAGTTGTCAGGTTTTGTCAGGACAGTGTCAGCAGGTGAGAGGACTTAACACTTACACTGCCGTCTACAGCAATTGCTGTAAACCAAATTATTAATTGTAGCGACAAATTGGCAACTACCGGGCATGCAAGCATTAACCACGCCCCTTTTCAAATCGGTCACACCCCATCTGTATATATATATATATATATATATATATATATATATATATATATATATATATATATTAAATTTTTTTTTTTATATTAGATATATATATATATATATATATATATAATTTTTTTTTTTATATTAGATATATATATATATATATATATATATATATAATTTTTATCATCAATGTTTATTTTTATCATCAATGTTTATTTTATCATCAATGTTTATTTTTATCATCAATGTTTATTTTTATCATCAATGTTTATTTTTATCATCACGTTTATTTTTATCATCAATGTTTATTTTTATCATCAATGTTTATTTTTATCATCAACGTTTTTTTTATCATCATTGTTTATTTTTATCATCAATGTTTATTTTTATCATCATTATTTATTTGTATCATCAATATTTATTTTTATCATCATTATTTATTTATATCATCATTATTTATTTTTATCATTATTATTTATTTTTATCATTATTTATTTTTATCATTATTATTTATTTTTATCATTATTATTTATTTTTATCATTATTATTTATTTTTATCATTATATTTATTTTTATCATTAATATTTATTTTATCATCATTATTTATTTTTATCATTAATATTTATTTTTATCATTAATATTTATTTTTATCATTAATATTTATTTTTATCATTAATATTTATTTTTATCATTAATATTTATTTTTATCATTAATATTTATTTTTATCGTTAATATTTATTTTTATCGTTAATATTTATTTTTCTCGTTAATATTTATTTTTATCGTTAATATTAATTTTTATCGTTAATATTAATTTTTATCGTTAATATTTATTTTTATCGTTAATATTTATTTTTATCGTTGATATTTATTTTTATCGTTAATATTTATTTTTATCATTAATATTTATTTTTATCATTAATATTTATTTTTGTCATTAATATTTATTTTTATAATTAATATTTATTTTTATCATTAATATTTATTTTTATCATTAATATTTATTTTTATCATTAATATTTATTTATATCGTTAATATTTATTTTTATCGTTAATATTTATTTTTATCGTTAATATTAATTTTTATCGTTAATATTTATTTTTATCGTTAATATTTATTTTTATCGTTAATATTAATTTTTATCATTAATATTTATTTTTATCGTTAATATTTATTTTTATCGTTAATATTTATTTTTATCGTTAATATTTATTTTTATCATTAATATTTATTTTTATCATTAATATTTATTTTTATCATTAATATTTATTTTCATCATTAATATTTATTTTCATCATTAATATTTATTTTTATCGTTAATATTTATTTTTATCGTTAATATTAATTTTTATCGTTAATATTTATTTTTATCGTTATTATTTATTTTTATCGTTAATATTTATTTTTATCATTAATATTAATTTTTATCATTAATATTTATTTTTATATTAGATATATATATATATATATATATATATATATATATATATATATATATATATATATATATATATATATATATATTTATCATTTTTATCATCAATGTTTATTTTTATCATCAATGTTTATTTTTATCATCAATGTTTATTTTTATCGTCAATGTTTATTTTTATCGTTAATATTTATTTTTATCGTTAATATTAATTTTTATCGTTAATATTAATTTTTATCGTTAATATTTATTTTTATCATTAATATTTATTTTTATCATTAATATTTATTTTTATCATTAATATTTATTTTTATCGTTAATATTAATTTTTATCGTTAATATTAATTTTTATCGTTAATATTTATTTTTATCGTTAATATTTATTTTTATCGTTAATATTTATTTTTATCATTAATATTTATTTTTATCGTTAATATTTATTTTTATCGTTAATATTTATTTTTATCGTTAATATTTATTTTTATCGTTAATATTTATTTTTATCGTTAATATTTATTTTTATCGTTAATATTATTTTTATCTTTATTTTATTATCGTTAATATTTATTTTTATCGTTAATATTTATTTTTATCGTTAATATTTATTTTTATCGTTAATATTTATTTTTATCGTTATATTTATTTTTATCATTAATATTTATTTTTATCATTATATTTATTTTTATATTAGATATATATATATATATATATATATATATATATATATATATATATATATATATATATATATATATATATTTTATATCAATGTTTATTTTATCATCATTTTATTTTTATCATCAATGTTTATTTTTATCATCAATGTTTATTTTTATCATCATTATTTATTTGTATCATCATATTTATTTGTATCATCACTATTTATTTTTATCACTATTTATTTTATTTTTATCATCATTATTTATTTTTATCATCATTATTTATCTTTTATTTATATCATTATTATTATCTTATTTTTATCATTATTATTTATTATCATTAATATTTATTTTTATCATTAATATTTATTTTTATCGTTAATATTTATATATATCGTAAATATTATTTTTATCGTTAATATTAATTTTTATCGTTATTTATTTTTATCTTTAATATTTATTTTTATCATTAATATTTATTCTTATCATTAATATTTATTTTTATCATTAATATTTATTTTTATCGTTAATATTTATTTTTATCGTTAATATTTATTTTTATCGTTAATATTAATTTTTATCGTTAATATTAATTTTTATCGTTAATGTTTATTTTTATCATTAATATTTATTTTTATCGTTAATATTTATTTTTATCGTTAATATTTATTTTTATCGTTAATATTAATTTTTATCGTTAATATTAATTTTTATCGTTAATATTTATTTTTATCATTAATATTTATTTTTATCGTTAATATTTATTTTTATCATTAATATTTATTTTTATCATTAATATTTATTTTTATCATTAATATTTATTTTTATATTAGATTATATATATATATATATATATATATATATATATATATATATATATATATATATATATATATATATATATTATCATTTTATCATCATGTTTATTTTATCATCAATTTTTATTTTATCATCATGTTTATTTTTATCACCATTGTTTATTTTTATCATCAATGTTTATTTTTATCATCAATGTTTATTTTTATCATCAATATTTATTTGTATCATCACTATTTATTTTTATCATTATTTATTTTTATCATTATTATTTATTTTTATCATTATTATTTATTTATATCATTATTATTTATTTTTATCATTATTATTTATTATCATTAATATTTATTTTTATCATTAATATTTATTTTTATCGTTAATATTTATATTTATCGTTAATATTTATTTTTATCGTTAATATTAATTTTTATCGTTATTTATTTTTATCTTTAATATTTATTTTTATCATTAATATTTATTCATATCATTAATATTTATTTTTATCATTAATATTTATTTTTATCGTTAATATTTATTTTTATCGTTAATATTTATTTTTATCGTTAATATTAATTTTTATCGTTAATATTAATTTTTATCGTTAATATTTATTTTTATCGTTAATATTTATTTTTATCCTTAATATTTATTTTTATCGTTAATATTTATTTTTATCGTTAATATTTATTTTTATCGTTAATATTTATTTTTATCGTTAATATTTATTTTTATCGTTAATATTTATTTTTATCGTTAATATTTATTTTTATCATTAATATTTATTTTTATCGTTAATATTTATTTTTATCATTAATATTTATTTTTATCATTAATATTTATTTTTATCGTTAATATTCATTTTTATCGTTAATATTAATTTTTATCGTTAATATTTATTTTTATCGTTAATATTTATTTTTATCGTTAATATTTATTTTTATCGTTAATATTTATTTTTATCGTCAATATTTATTTTTATCATTAATATTTATTTTTATATTAGATATATATATATATATATATATATATATATATATATATATATATATATATATATATATATATATATATCTCTATATATCTATATCTCTATATATCTATATATATATATATATATATATATATATATATATATATATATATATATATATATATATATATTTATCATTTTTATCATCAATGTTTATTTTTATCATCAATGTTTATTTTTATCATCAATGTTTATTTTTATCATCAATGTTTTTTTTATCATTGTTTTTTTATCATCAATGTTTATCATCATTATTTATTTGTATCATCAATATTTATTTGTATCATCAATATTTATTTTTATCATCATTATTGATTTTTATCATCATTATTTATTTTTATCATCATTATTTATTTATATCATTATTATTTATTTTTATCATTATTATTTATTTTTATCATTATTATTTATTTTTATCATTATTATTTATTTTTATCATTATTATTTATTTTCATAATTTATATTTATTTTTATCATTAATATTTATTTCTATCATTAATATTTATTTTTATCGTTAATATTTATTTTTATCGTTAATATTTATATTTATCGTTAATATTTATTTTTATCGTTAATATTAATTTTTATCGTTAAAATTAATTTTTATCATTAATATTTATTTTTATCTTTAATATTTATTTTTATCATTGATATTTATTTTTATCGTTAATATTTATTTTTATCATTAATATTAATTTTTATCGTTAATATTTATTTTTATCGTTAATATTTATTTTTATCGTTAATATTTATTTTTATCGTTAATATTTATTTTTATCATTAATATTTATTTTTTATCATTAATATTTATTTTTATCATTAATATTTATTTTTATCATTAATATTTATTTTTATCATTAATATTTATTTTTATCGTTAATATTTATTTTTATCGTTAATATTTATTTTTATCGTTAATATTTATTTTTATCGTTAATATTAATTTTTATCGTTAATATTTATATTTATCGTTAATATTTATTTATATCATTAATATTTATTTTTATCGTTAATATTTATTTTTATTATTAATATTTATTTTTATCGTTAATATTTATTTTTATCGTTAATATTTATTTTTATCATTAATATTTATTTTTATATTATATATATATATATATATATATATATATATATATATATATATATATATATATATATATATATATATTTTTCATTTTTATCATCAATGTTTATATTTATCATCAATGTTTATTTTTATCATCAATGTTTATTTTTATCATCAATGTTTATTTTTATCATCAATGTTTATTTTTATCATCAATGTTTATTTTTTATCATCATTATTTATTTGTATCATCAATATATATTTGTATCATCAATATTTATTTTTATCATTATTTATTTTTATCATCCTTATTTATTTTTATCATCATTATTTATTTATATCATTATTA
>JAPQNM010000047.1:11390347-11392847 GCA_029783475.1 Metacarcinus magister
GGCGTGTTGCAGGGGTGGGGAAGTATTTTTAACCTCTCTGTAGCAAGATAAATAAAAAAAGAAAGATAGATAGATAGAAAGAGAGAGTCAGGCTTATCACTACCAAAGGAATGATGATACATTTACCATTACAACATCAATGCAACGCCTAACCTAACCTAACCTAACCTAACCTAACCTAACCTAACCTAACCTAACCTAACCTAACCTAACCTTACACAAGCTAATCCCTTAAATCTACATGACCTTCCAACCACTAATGGATAGATAATTGAATTACTTGTCTCTCTCTGTGTGTGTGTGTGTGTGTGTGTGTGTGTGTGTGTGTGTGTGTGTGTGTGTGTGTGTGTGTGTTTACGTTCTTGAAAACTCCACAAAAAATATATACATATATAACAAAAAAACAAATGCTACTCACTGAAACTTGTCAACACATACATTACTGAGAACAAAAATAAATCAAATATATATGTACAGACGTATTATTATTATTATTATTATTATTATTATTATTATTATTATTATTATCAATCACGAGTATAATTATAATTTTTTTTCTAATAATCTTTTTTTCTTTTATACTTTATTTATTTATTTTTTGAAGTGATACATCGGTTTAACACTTCCCGTCTCTCTCTCTCTCTCTCTCTCTCTCTCTCTCTCTCTCTCTCTCTCTCTCTCTCTCTCTCTCTCTCTCTCTCTCTCTCTCTCTCTCTCTCTCTCTCTCTCTCTCTCTCTCTCTCACTCACCCTTTCCAGCATAAGTCTAAAACGTATTAGTGTCGGCAGCGCCCACTAGGGTTTAACAAAAATCCCCTCTCAGGTACTACACACACTGGCTCTCCCCTTAAGCCTGGACGCAACACGGGAATACTATAAAATGTGTATGTATGTAGATATATCCTGCTGCCAGCCATAAAAAACAATTATCTTTTTCTTGAATTTACATGTCTTAACGCAAACTAATTACGCGCGTCTGATTAATATGTTAGAATTTGTATGG
The DNA here is from genome assembly GCA_029783475.1 of Metacarcinus magister. NCBI lineage: Eukaryota > Metazoa > Arthropoda > Malacostraca > Decapoda > Cancridae > Metacarcinus > Metacarcinus magister. Next base: position 11,391,350 of record JAPQNM010000047.1, read on the forward strand.
TGGTTGTAGGGGAGAGAGAGAGAGAGAGAGAGAGAGAGAGAGAGAGAGAGAGAGAGAGAGAGAGAGAGAGAGAGAGAGAGAGAGAGAGAGAGAGAGAGAGAGAGAGAGAGAGAATTAGAAATCTATTTATATCCTCACAACTCCTACGGTACCTCTATCATCTACCTACATAACTAACTACATAATTACCTATATAACTACTAACTAACTACTCAATTAATCAATAACACCTAAAATCTCCTTCTCACCCAAATAGATACCTAGTCTAGTGATGCTGAGAGACCGCCACTGAGACAGCATCGTTAGTTAATACCCAAGCAAGCAAGAGTTCGTTCTCCCGCATACAAACACCCAATACTCCGCCTCTGAGCACTGATGTCAAGGCGAGGGAGCAAGACAGTGACTCTGGACGTGGTACCCTACAAAGACGTGCCATCCTAGGTGTATGGAATAGGCAGGCAGACGTGAGGACATGGCTAGAGAGACATAGAGAGTTTGTATAGGGTGTAGAAAGCAGGGATACAGTGTAGAGGGAGGATGAAGAGTAGCAGTAGGAGGGTAGAACATGAGACTAGAGAGAGAGAAAGAGGAAGTGAAGACAACTTGTGCTGGACGCGACAAGTATAAGGAGGGAAAGGAAGGGGGAAATATGGTTATGGGTAGGAAGGGAGGGCCGGGTGAGGGGAGGAGAGAATGGGGAAGGGTATGGGAAAGACATGTAAGGTTGTAAGGCTGAAGCTCTAGAGTCTCGTAAGTGTCAAAGAAAAGCACCTAGTGAGGAAAGGATGTGTGTGTGTGTGTGTGTGTGTGTGTGTGTGTGTGTGTGTGTGTGTGTGTGTGTGTGTGTGTGTGTGTGTGTGTGTGTGTGTGTGTGTGTGTGTGTGTGTGTGTGTGTGTGTGTATCTACTTCGCACCACCAGCAAGACAACTGAAGGTGGAGGAGGGCTTGTAGGGGGTGAAGGGGGAAGGAAAACAAATGAACACTTTCCTATAACGTTTACACACAAAGGAAAAGGGAAATAAACGAGCCAATAGGGGATGTGAAGGGAGAGGAAATCATCACCTTACCCCACCATAGTATTTTTTTCCTTCTCTCTCTCTCTCTCTCTCTCTCTCTCTCTCTCTCTCTCTCTCTCTCTCTCTCTCTCTCTCTCTCTCTCTCTCTCTCTCTCTCTCTTTCACTTCTTTTCAATCTTTCCTTTTAACAGAAATTTGAATTGACGTTAACCACACACAGCAACACATAGACACTTAGTAATAGTTAAAAGATAAATAAATAAATAAATATAAACTCGTCTAAGTATATGACAATAACGTACACTCGTCATAAGGTGGTATACGTCCATCTACCATTGTGATTATCGTACACCTGGCAAAGAAATGACAAGAAAATAAATATCATACGAAAAGCCTGCCTCGAACGTACGTATATTATTATTATTTTTTTTTCTTCTACAGGTTCAAAGGAATATCACAACATTGCTTTTTCTTCTTACAC
>JAPQNM010000047.1:11400347-11412847 GCA_029783475.1 Metacarcinus magister
CTTCCCTTTCCCTTATTGTTTTGTTTCAAGCTTATAATATGTACTGAAAAACAAAGGAAACCAAGGAAAAATTGTCTTCGTTTCAGTAAAGTTAATGTGGTTTTGTATATAACTTAATATTAGTCTAAGCAAAACGGTTGTGTTATGTTTGTCTGATAGCAATATTTACAACCTCATGAAGCTACAGACGGATACAACAAAACGATAACATAACATTCATTATTATTTCATTACGGCAAAGCGACATCGATAGCTAGACAGTCTAATCCAACCTTAACACAGTGACTAGATAGGCTTCAGATTGCGTTACGTTTAAAGCCTTCCACCCTTACGTTATGTCTTTGTGTTTCATATTCTTCACACTCAGCGACAAGGAAAGTGTGTCACAATATTCTTAAAGTTGAGGAGACTTACGTGTGTGTGTGTGTGTGTGTGTGTGTGTGTGTGTGTGTGTGTGTGTGTGTGTGTGTGTGTGTGTGTGTGTGTGTGTGTGTAATAATAATAATAATGATACCAATAATGATAATAATAATACCCTGTAATTTCACGCCTTGGAGCCTTGACTACATATATAAAAATTGTAGGTTATTGCATCATACACACTAACCTAACCAACAGATTCACATAATACTAAACACTTATTAGCAGGCAGCATAAGTGTCTGTACATGATGATGATGATGATGATGATGATGATGATGATGATGATGTTGATAGACACTTATGATGAGGGGATTAAAATACTATACATCATACTTATCTGACGGGCATAACAACAACAATTAATTAAGTTATCACTAATAATGTACCTTTTGCCTCGTTAATTGACTGACTGACTGACTGACTGACTGACTGACTGACTGATTGCATCCCTGAGAGAGTTTACAGTGATGTGCAATATAACTCCCGGCTTCAAATGTCAAGGCCATTCGAATAATCATAATACAAAAAACATTGAAGAGATAACTTGCCGGGAGATATTTGTGGCCGGGACTTATTTTGCAAGTATTCATATAGCCTCCTACACACACACGCACACGCACGCACGCACGCACGCACACCACACACACACACACACACACACACACACACACACACACACACACCACACAGCCGCTAAAACTCCTACACTTTCCATTACACTTACACTTTCAACACTACACAAAAAAGAAAATATATATACAAATAGATAAACACAGACCCTGATATGTAGATAGATGCAAAAAGATACTGATATAGGCAATTAGAAACCGGTTATCATGCTCATTATCGTGGCCATCGTCCAGTACAAAGCGAGTGCGTTTGAATCCTTTTTGAGTAGCATCGCCTTGCAGTTTTAACATTCCTTTTTTAATTGTTTAGTCATCTATTTATTTATTTTATGATTTTATTTATTTTATTTATTCATTTCTACGTAAGAGCTCGAGGTGAGGGCCGGGCTGAGTGGGCTACCTGTTCAAAGCTTAGTCATTTATGTATTTTATCTCTTATTGTATTTATTGATCATTCTATTTATTTATTTATTTATTTATTGTTAACTTATTTTATGTTCTGTTCTGTTCGTGTTTTTAACGTTTTTTTTTAATTGTTTTGTAATTTATTTAGTCATTTATTTATAATTTTTTTTGTTTATTTATTTATTGTTAAGTTATTGTAATATGCTCGTACTTTTAACGTGTTTTTTTTATATATATTTTGTCATTTATTTTTCTGGTATTATTTAGTTATTATTCATCCACTGCGTTCATACATTTTTAGGAAGCGATATTAATGCTTTTTTTAAACCTTGCTAAGTCTTCTCTGGACGTAAAAACAATTATTTCATTATCGCATGAGCTCATTTCTTTTTATATCATAGTCTGTTCATCGACATCTGAATCCAGGAAACTGTATGAGGGTATGCGAGTAAGAAAACAAAGAGTAAATACACTAAATATAAAACAAATTGCGTTGATAGGCTAGTGTCATGTTCACAATTTTACGATATTCCATTATTATTATTATTATTATTATTGTATTTTTGTTGTTTAAGTAGTAGTTACAGAGTTTGGGAAATATTTCATAAGTTAATCCAATCATAACAAGATATAAAAGCTTTTAATAAACAAATAAATAACTTAATTAATGAATGCATCGCCGCTAAAGTCAATGTTTTGCGTCAAGCTTGTTATTTTGTTTATAATTGCATGTAAGTATTTTTTTATATGCTGAAAACGTTATAATTAAGAATATAATGAAAAACGTACTCATAACGGGAACAATTTGAACATGACAGTAGTTTATCATTACTTGGTTTCATGTAATTCACGTAGATTCATGTAGTTTGTCGGTTCAGGTCTAAATTGATATAATACACTAACATATTTCCTTTTGATCTCATGTACCAATTTTCATTTATATTCCTGGTAACAACAAAACAATACTCTATCCTTTTATCAATCAACCTATTGCTTAATTTCCTATAATTCGCATAGATTCATGTACTTTCCTTGGTTCAGTTTTATATTAACACACAACAGTAACATTTTTCCTTTGATCTCATGTACAGTGCCAATTATTACTCGTATTCCCAGTAACAAGACGATAATCTGCCCTTTTCCATACTCTGCACACTTTAATAATGCAACAATTGACCTGCATTTCCAATTCTTTCATTCCTGTCACTGGTAAATACGAAAACACTCCACCTTACTTGTTTTTCTTCTCCTCAACATTCCTTAAATCTGAACAACAATAACAGCAGCGAGAAGCATTAAGATTAACTCTCGGGTAACTATTACAAACTGACCCTATTTTTATCGCAACTCCCAAACTGTTTTCTATTCAAGGATCAGCAATTAGTGGGAAGTTTTATCCTTGGCTATTCTCGTTACGTAAAAAACAAAAAATAGAAAAAAATCATATAATTAGTGAATATTTTCTTTCCGTCTAAACTGTTGGTACTAACGATTATTGGTATTTGTTTTTATACCACATCAAGTTGGTAGGTTAGGTATTCTTAGTGTTAGGTCGTGTCCTGCCACAGTCTGCTCCCTCCCTCACGAACACTCACGCCTCATAATGCATAGTAATAGTGTTGACCATCACCACCTCACGTCACCTCACCTCACCTCACCTCACTTAGAAATCATTACCCTCATTAAGTCTTTTAAAATTTTTTTATGCTTTTTCTATAACTTTTCCAGGGAATATTAAGTGTTATTTTATACTCGTTTTGCATCGATTATCATCAATATTTATATACTCTATCTAATTATTATTCTTATGTAACTTTTCGATGATAAAAAGATATTAGTGTTATTTTCCCTCGTCTGTTTGGAATCCATTATCATTATCATTTACATATTTTTTATCTATTCCGTTATACCTTCCATCTACATCCGTTTAGTCTGCATTGATTAATCACTTGTGTATACAGCTGCGTAATAACTCCTAGGTGGGGAAGCATAATTATTACTATCATTACATTACTTGTTTTTATCTAAATCACTGCTTCGTTCAAACAGTGAAGTCAAACACTGTATTGTCACCTCTACGTCTGTCTGTCTGTCTGTGTGTATGTGTGTCTGCCTGTCTGTGTGTGTGTGTGTCTGCCTGTCTGTGTGTGTCTGCCTGTCTGTGTGTGTCTGTGTCTGTCTATCTATTTGTCCATCTGTCCCGTGAAGTGGTTATACATACTTTCATACAATTGTACTTTCCGCTCAAACGGTGATGCAGAAACGTAATGCATGAAGCGTGTGTATTCCTCTCCTCCGAAGCGTTTAATTACACTCCTTAATTACACGTGGCAATCAGGCAGGCGCTCGGAATGACCTCGTTGGGTGTAATTATTATAAATTTCATAGTCCTTCAGATTCACTCAACAGGAGGAAGTTTGTCAGAATCCCCTTATTAGGCAGCTAAGTGAGAGAGAGAGAGAGAGAGAGAGAGAGAGAGAGAGAGAGAGAGAGAGAGAGAGAGAGAGAGAGAGAGAGAGAGAGAGAGAGAGAGAGAGAGAGAGAGAGAGAGAGAGTGTCGACATGTGACGCAGTGAAACAATAATCATTAGTAACACCTGATGAACAGAACAGAACAGGTGTTACGGTGACCTGGGGAGTGTGATGCAACACTCACTCAACACCTTAACTCAACCCTCAACACGTACAATCAACACACAACACCTTCACGCAACACAACAGCAACAATTTTATACTCCACACATCACCGCCTGACTCTCAACACACTCGTATGCCTTCCCTGCCCTCTGCCTGTCTCCTGTTTCTCGCTATAACACCGCTATAGTAACACAATAGAAGTCTTAACCTACCGCTGTGTCTTCCCTGGTCCACCGTGAAGTCCTCCTGTAGGTGGCGCTGACGTAGACACGCGGATGCACGCGGAAAACACTTGATAAAAATAAGACACTCAGCGCTAAGCCCTCCGCCAATCCGCCATGGAAGGCTAGGCTGCGCTGCGCTACTAGGCTCACTTGCGCCGACCACCACCGCCCAGGCACAGAAACACACGTCATGTAATGTTCTATTATGAGTTGAAATGGTGATAACAACGTGATTCAGTTTGCAGTATATGGTAATACGTGATTTTAACTATACAAATAATCATAAGTAACAGTAGATTGTCCGTTCCATCGATAAGTTGTAAATAAACACTTGACACACGCACACACACACGCGCGCACACAATAAAAAGTTACCAGTTCGTAATATAATGTCTTATGTTCGCGGTAACACCAAGATTTTTACCACATAATAAGAATGATTTTTTTTTTCACACCTTGCTTGTCATGGGTTTGGACAGGTGGGAGGTGTAAGGGAAGCTGCAAATCACCTGTCACCTTCTGCTCACCTCCACAATTAGGCAATTAAGAGATGATTAGCAGAGCCTCAAAGCCTGCCAGGGTCACGCTAAGGAGGGAGGGAGGGTAAGGGGGAGATAAGGGAGAGTAAGGGGGAGGAGAGGGGGGAGGGAGAGTAGGGGGAGAGGAAAAAAAGAGAAAGGTGGGGGAGGAAGAATATGAAAGGGGAGGAAGGAGAGGAAAGTGGAGGAGGAAGAAAATGAAGGTGAATTAGGGAAAGGAGAGAGAGAGGGAGGTGGAGGAGGAAGAAAATGAGTGACTTAGGTCGTTTAGAGGGAAGGAAGGTGAGTTAATGAGTCAATATGAGAGAGCAAAGTTCATAAGAGAAGCCAATTAGGGAAGGTTACCAAAATAAGGTGTTTTCAAAGTGTTTCCATAGATACTATTTAAAAAAACTTTCTTATATATTTTACTTAGACAAAACCATTTTACATTCATAGAGAAAAAAAAGATAAATAATAGGCTTTTTTTGTGTGAAATTACATCTGTCTTTTTCATTGTACTTATCAAAACATTATATACAGACACTCAACCTTTCTTCCTTTCACATACATCTAAATAACGCATTCAATAGACCTGTTTGGAAGTCCTATATTAACTGACGCTCTATATAAACCTTAGTAACAGACATTTCACTTACACACACACACACACACGTAGGTACACACACGTAGATACACACACTCCCTTGAGTACACATATCTCTCTATAGAGTGTGCTGTGAACGGCACCTACTCACTCAGCGGGATTCTGGCGGCGGGAGGCAGAAGTAGCAGCACGATTTGTTTACCTCTATCATTCCTTCGTCGGCGGTGTAGCGTCTGAGGTAATGAATTTCTGTCTCCTTCTCCTAGATTTTTTATTCTCTCTCTTTCTTTCTCTCTCTCTCTCTCTCTCTCTCTCTCTCTCTCTCTCTCTCTCTCTCTCTCTCTCTCTCTCTCTTTCTCAACGCGAAGCGAGGCTAGCAAACACTTGTCTACTGTAGGAAGGAAGTGAGATGCCAATGACAGCCTCCCTCTCCTTCCTCTCACTTGTCTACTCTCTCTCTCTCTCTCTCTCTCTGCACCTCCTTCCCTCCCTCCCTCTCTCAATCTCAATTCATCCATTCCCCAACCCCTTAGCCCTCCCTATCCCTCCTTCCGAGAGAGAGAGAGAGAGAGAGAGAGAGAGAGAGAGAGAGAGAGAGAGAGAGAGAGAGAGACCCACATAGCCTCGACTTGGACGGGGCATTTATCTCCCTGTCTCTCCCCTTCGTTCCTTCTCTCCCATAGGCTGTGACGGATGGAAATAGGGGCATCGTGGGGGCGGGAGGGGGAGGAGTAAGGAGTAGCGGCCTAGTTTGTCTGACGATCATAAATTTTCGATCGAGACAGTGAGGTTCGAAGATGGAGGATCTGTCACCTTTTGTAATGAGAAGAACTGATGATATACTAGTCTTGGTCCTATAGCTGTCTGTCCTCATGTGGCGGGGCTTTTGAGAGGGTTCACTCACTCAGTTAGGCTTCGAAGCTTCATAAGTGGTTCATGTGGTTTGAGTGTTGCTTCATTCGGGTAATTGATGGTTTAAGTGCCGTGTATGTGTTTGTGTGTGTTTGTATGATTAGTTTGAGTGTTTTTAGTGGTGTTTATTGATGTTTAAGGACGTTTTGGGGTTAATTTGAAGCATTGATGTTCTGTTTTTGTAGGTAAAGTTGTCATTAGTTATTTCATAGTATCAATTTTACGGGTTAATGACACTGTTAAAGAGATGTTGGGTTGGACTCCATCAATGTGTCTCCAATGCAAGGTTTTCTGTGTTTTATAAAGGAATTCCTGCAGGTAAATAAATTCCATCTTTGTGTATATAAAATGTTTATGTCTAGTACCATGAAAAAAAAATATTGTTATACCGTGTTTTATTCATGTATGTTCTATTGTAATTGTAATGTTTTTGTTATTTTGATAAATGTTCAGTCTGTCCTTCAATGGGATTAGAATATAACTATATTCATGCATCATAATATTGGTTTGTAATCTTATTCACTCGAATCTATGGACTTCGTTGGCTTACATGAAGTTATTATTATATATATGTATACATATTTATTTATTTTTTCATTTTTTCAAACTGATGATCTGAACGAAAGGACAATTTTTCATTTTTTTCTTTTTTTGTTTTTACACTGAAGCAGAACAATTTGCGTGCATTGATGGGGGGAAAAGTGGGTTCAGCAGCATGATTGGTATTGGGTTGCCCTTTAATTAAACCATTAACTACTATTAACTACTATTTTGATGCTTTCACAGGGGGCAAAATCAGTTTTTTTTATATATATGTGTGTGTGTGTTGGTGTGTGTGTGTGTGTGTGTGTGTGTGTGTGTGTGTGTGTGTGTGTTCTGATAAGTGAAAGCTGCGCAGTGATTTCAACTTTGTTTGTCTGTCTATTTGTCTGTTAGGTGTGTCAGTTTTTCTTTCTTTCTTTTTTTCTCTCTCTCGCTTTCTCTCTCTCTCTCTCTCTCTCTCTCTCTCTCTCTCTCTCTCTCTCTCTCTCTCTCTCTCTCTCTCTCTCTCTCTCTCTCTCTCTCTCTCTCTCTCTCTTACTATATGTTTGTGTATTTGCTTACTCGTTAGTGTGTGTGTATATATACATGTGTGTGTGTGTGTGTGTGTGTGTGTGTGTGTGTGTGTGTGTGTGTGTGTGTGTGTGTATCTTCCTCCCTGCCTCTCTCTCTGTCTGTTTGCTTGCCTGCCTGCCTGCCTGTCTGTCTGTCTGTTTGTCTTCCTATCTCCCTGTCTGTCTGTTTGCTTGCCTGCCTGCCTGTCTATCATTATGTCTGTCTGTCTGTCTGCCTATCTGCTTGCCCGCGCGCACGCACACCAAATTCCGGTTGAAGTACCCTGGAGTAGATGGTCTTTGTGTCGTGTGACGATGAACTAAAACAATTGTGATGTGTGTAAAATCACGCTCCAAATGCCTCGTGAATTGAACTGAAACTGCAGACGTGTTTAAGTGGAGAGGAAAAGGAGTGGAGTGGAGTGGAGTGGAGTGGAAGTGGAGTGGAGTGGAAGGAGGGGAAAAATGAAGGACAAGGGAAAAAATGAAACTGATGTGGAGGGGAAAGTGAAGGGAAAGAGATGGAAAAGAAGTGGAGAGGAAGGAAGAGTGAAGGCTTGCTTGGTGGAGAGAAGGGAAAAACAGTGATGCAAGTGGTGGGAGGGAAAGAAGTGGAGTAAAGGGAGAGGAGTGGAGGAAAGAGAGGAATAGGATGGGAAAAGATAATGAAGAATGAATGCAGAATGAATGAAAGAAAGGAGAAGAAAAGGAAGGAGGACGAGAAAAAAAGAATAAGAACGAGAGAAAACACAAAGAAAATAAGAAAATAACAATAAAAACATTAATTCAAACGCGAAAGGAGAAAGAAAAAGAACTAGAGTGAAAAAAAGGAAAGGAGAACGAGCAACAAGAATAAAGGAAAACGAGACATATAAAACAAAGACGGGAAACAAAACAACAAAACAACAATAATAACGTAACAATTAATTCAACAGAAAGAGGAAAAAGAGAAAGAGAAAGAGAAAGAGAATGGGGGAGGAAAATTACATCATACCATTAACAGACAATGGAGGAGGGAGTGTGTTTCTTGTCCTTGCAGAGCGGTGTTTGAAAAGGTGATAGTAGTGGTGATGGTGGTGGTGGTGGTGGTGGTGGTGGTGGTGGAGGTGGTGGTGGTGGTGGTACTGGTGACAGGCGAGGAAGGCTCCACCGCTCCGTCACCTCTTGAGAAAACGGGGTCGAAATTGATTAAACATTTGTGAGGTTGGTAAAGGTGAGTGTGTTTGGCTAACGTTATTCTGTGTGTTTCGTGCTTTAATTAAGACCCCGACACACACACACACACACACACACACACACACACACACACACAATGTTGATGATATTGATGAATGCCTGTAGTCTTTTTATTCACTTAGGTATTTATTTCAGTTTAAAGAGGAAGGAACAAGCAGACTGGTGTTGTGTGCTTGCTAAACGTTATGAATGAACTACTTAATAGGCCAATTAACACCTGCTGGACGGGGGGGGGGTAGTATACACAGGGAATCTATCTACCTTTACAGCTAGATGATTAAATATTTACGGATTAATTGACATAGATTAAAATGAGGAAGAATACAGTTGAATAGATTATGGGAAAACATTTGATACGAGATGAATGAATAACTTGTGATGAATTGGAAACTAAACTCTAAGGAATGTGACAGATGTTGAGATTAAAAGATAAGGACATTTTATGATAAGAAAATTAATATTAAACTACATTATTTGCTGTGTATGCGAGAGAGAGAGAGAGAGAGAGAGAGAGAGAGAGAGAGAGAGAGAGAGAGAGAGAGAGAGAGAGAGAGAGAGAGAGAGAGAGAGAGAGAGAGAGAGAGAGAGAGAGAGAGAGAGAGAGAGAGAGAGAGAGAGAGAGAGAGAGAGAGAGAGAATTAATCATCTACGTCCTGTCATCATGGAAACAAAATACAAAAAAAACAACAATAATATAATAAAATACAAAAATAAATATATGAAAGAAAAAGTTTAAATAAAAAAAAAAAAATGAATACAGAAATATATGAATGACAGAAAAATATATAAGTAAATACGTAAATAAAAAAAAATTAAAATTGCTGCAATGAATACTTAAAAGTTTAAATCCTCACCTGACTTTGTTGCTATTTTTATTTTTTCATTATTATTTTTTTTTTTGCTGTAAACGTTCGCTTCATTATTTATTTATTCTATTTTTTTCGGATGTAGGTGTGTGTGTGTGTGTGTGTGTGTGTGTGTGTGTGTGTGTGTGTGTGTGTGTGTGTGTGTGTGTGTGTGTGTGTGTGTGTGTGTGTGTGTGTGTGTGTGTGTGTGTGTGTGTGTGAATATGAAACAATCACTTCATCCTCCAGCTTTTAATCATAGTTTAAATCCTGACATTTTACACTTTAATCCCATATCAGTAATCATACATATACATATTATACTTACATTTTGTCCTTTTTATACAGCAATCAATACTGTCATTAAATCAAATCAAATCACTAATAATTTCACTACGAATTGATGTAATTTGTCGTTCTATCGGGTTTAGTAATAATCAACTATTTCTGTGGTTCATCAACAATATTTTCCTTACTTTAAGCCCCTACATCCAGGTTTCTAAAGCTTAACACGAACACCTACACTTACCAGACCGTGGGAGGCTGGCACCAGGGAGGAAGGTGTTCTCATACCAACCCTGGACAGACCTCACCTCACCCACACCTCTCCTACCTCACCTCACATCCTTCCCTCATGATCCTCACAATAACTCATTCTCGGGACTCATGAGGCACCTAAGACGCCTCACCACTGGATAACAAAAGACAATCGGAATGCGTTATGATAGTATAGCCTTGTAAGACTTTGTTTCTAGTCATCACTTCTCTTTTTAAACTTGTAGGAACAGTTGTTTGGGGTTGGCAGCTGCGAAGGCGGCACTTCCCACTCATGAGGCGGCATCCCTTGCTGGCCCATCACCTCCCGGACCTGAAGGGAAGGGAAGACGAAGGGCGTGAGGGTGGGATTGGCTCTTGAGAGGATGACAGTAAACAGGGGAAAAGGAAGCGAGTGTCGGGATTATTAAGTTTGGATGGAAAGAGATGGAAGGTTAGGGAGGGAGGGAGGGAGGGTTGAGGATGAGGCTGAGGAAAGTGATGGAGGGTAGGAGAGGGGAGTGTGTAGGAGGAAAGTGAAGAGAGAAGAGGTGAGGGAGAAGGAGAAGGAAGGAGGATAAAAGAGGAGAGGAAAGTTAAGAGAGGAGGAGTAGGGAGGGAGAGAGGGGAGTGTACAGAAGGGACATGAAGAGAGGTGAGGTAAGGGAGGAGAGAACACACACACACACACACATACACATACACATACACACACACACACACACACACACACACACACACACACACACACACACACACACACACAACTGACACACACCAAAACAACATAGAACAGATGAGTGGACTGAACATTCTAAGCGACTGTCACTCAGCTCTCCTCCTCCTCCTCCTCCTCCTCCTTACCTTCTCGACATCCCTCATCACCCGTAGGAGGTTCTGTCCCGCTAGTTTCTTCAGGTCCTCGATGGTCCACGAAGGGTCACTCATCAGCTCGGCGAAGAGGTGTGGGTAGCGAGACACGTCCTGAAGACCCGCGGGCAACCTGACGAGGACGAGGACGAGGAACATGATTAGAACGTAACGAAAGAGTCCCAGGTGTAGATACGTGGTTAGTGGTTTTGTAAAGGTTGTGTTTGTAGTGTGGTTAAGACAAGATGAGTTTGTGTAATGTATGTGTAGTGTATGTAAGGAAAGTTTAGTTACGTCTTCAAGAATGTCAGGAGTGCAACGTAGGAGAGAGTGTGTAAAGGTGAGATTATATAGTGTGATTTCCTTTCATTTGACTCGTTGACAGAAGGGAAAATGGTGCAATAAGTTAATGAGTTCACTGCTATCTATGTCTAGTTAGGAAAGAAATTACAGAAGGTTTTCGCAACACGAGTTTGTATGTAATTGTATTGAAAGGAGTGTTGACATCATAAGGTCTTTGGCGGGAAATAATGTTATTGCGACAACGAATGAGTGTGAAATTGAAGCCTAAAATATGTGGATATGTTGTAAATGTTCTGTCCGGGGTAATACATAGGTTGACATTTAGTTGAGCAAAAATCATGGAATGTATGTGTGGAATGAAATTGTTGTGCAGATTGAAGAGAAACTAATGCGAGTGTGGCGGGTAAAACAAAGTGATATTAATCATTGACAGTCACCCCCCACCCACCCACCCACACACACACACACACACACACACACACACACACACCACACACACACACACACACACACACACACACACACACACACACACACACACAACATGGAAAACAAAGGCACCGCACATAAACAAAAGCAACACTATTGAGCGAGACGAACACAGAGAAACATGACGAATCTCAATGAAAACACACACATACAACAAGAAAAAAAGAAAAGACCTTAGTCAGAACATTATTATGAATCGAGTAAAAAAATCAATTGTTAAAGTTATAACGAAAAACGAAAAAAAGTAAAAAAAAAAAAAAATACATATATATATATAGACTTATGTTAAAAGTTTGTTAATAAATAAAAGACTGATGGACAGACAGACAGACAGACAGACTGATTAGACTGACACTTCTCATCCTCAGACTTGCACGGAGATGATGAAGAAAAGAAAAAAAATAAAGAAAAAAATGTAAATGATCACCCAAACATTACATTTTCTATACGTATCTATCTGTGTCTTCTCCAACGTTATAAAAATAGTTACTAAAGTTAAGGTAGAATAGTGTTTAATATACCACCAAAAACTAAACACATCTCATTTTTTATATTTCAAGAAGGAAAATGAAGAAGAAAAAAAGATAGCAGTTTTACCATTCTATAAGGAGACTGATAATTTTTCACTTCTCAGTAAGTGTCCCGAGGCTGTCACTGGAAACTATGAATCAAGTCTATTCTAGTAGTTCTAACGAAATTAATATATACAATTATTTCATAGTGCATTGGGTCAGAAACATGCGTGAGGGAGTGTGCTGGAGGCTGTGAGTGTTAC
>JAPQNM010000047.1:11417847-11420347 GCA_029783475.1 Metacarcinus magister
CACACACCACCACACACCACACACACCTTTCCTCTACCACACACTACCACACACATCTTTCCTCTACCACTTCCCGCTACCAGACACCGGCAGGAGGAAGGAGAGAGGGAGCAGGGCGCAGCGTCAGCCCAAACACAAACCATTCAGCTGACTCACAAAACCTCCACGCGGCTGACGGGGAGATGAGAGGGTGAGGGAGGGAAGGTGAGGGAGGAGGAAGGAAGGAGGGGAAGGAGGGGAAGGAGGGATGAGGAGGAAGGAGAGAGAGTATCACAGCCAACCTCTCAAACACGTACGTTGAAGAGGATGGAAAGTAGTGTGTGGGTGAGTGGGTGGTAGGTGGGTGGGTGGGCGGGTGGGTAGTGGGTGGTGGGTGAGTGGGTAGTGGGTGAGTAGGTGAGTGGGTGTTGGGTGGTGTGGTGTGTCTGACTTGTGTGAAAATTCCTGCCTTCCTTCCTGCCTTCCTTCCTTCCTTGTTTGTTCCCCTTGCCTCCCGCGGCAGTTTTTTCCAGACCCTTAAGGTAGACGAGCATCAAGAAATGACGTGGAAAATGAAGGGACTGGTTAGAGGAAAGAAAATTAGGTTGAAATGAAGGGAAGGTTAGAGTAAAAAAAAGAGTTAGGTTGAAAGTGAAGGGAAGGTTAGAAAAAAAGTGGAAATGAAGGAAATGTTAGAAAAATTGGAAATGAAAGGAAGGCTAGAAAAAAAAATGGAAATGAAGGGAAGGTCAGAGGAAACATTGATACTATATAAAGAATGTTATAATCTACAGGAAGAAAAAAAAAGTCAGTTGTTAATCGATAAAAGAAAAAAGTGAAAAAGAGGATAAAACAATAGTAACTTAATGTAAAAAAGTAACTGATGATAAAGTGAAGAAGAGGAAAAAAGTAGCATATAAAAAATAGTAACTGATAGTAAAGTGAATAGGAAAAAAAAAGAGGAAAAATCTGCATGACGGAATTGCTCCAAGAGAATGATGAAAAAAAAATATATAACATGAAAATTTTGAGTGTGATGCTAAATGATACGTGAAATTGATAAATAAAAAACAGGAAAATTTAATGTAGTATATAAAAATAAAGTACATATATAAACAGAAAAAGGAAAAAAAGTAAATTCATATTAATACTAAGTGCAAAGGAGACATTAGAAAAATAAGAAAAGTTAGTGAAGTGAGTAAGTAAAGTAAAAGAAAAAGAAAAAGAAAGAAATACAAGGAAAGAAAATAAAATAAAAATATAAATCTGTAGAAGAAAGAAACAAACAAACAAAAAGCCAAAAAATGACTCTTGTAAAAACATAGAAGGAAGACAAAGAAAATCAAATAAAAAAACAACAATAGAAGGCAATGAACGACGAAACGAAACGAAACAAAACGAAACGAAACGTAAAAAACAAAACCACACACAACCAAACACAATTAAGAAAGAAACAAGAGAGACGAAAAGAAAAAAAAAACAATAGGTAAAAGCAAAAAAAAAACATGAATAAATAAAAAAACCACGAAATAAAACCCCACTCAAACAGAGGAATAAATTATACAAATAAACTAAAAACATAAGACAATAAATAATATAACAGAAAAAAACAGAACAAAACACAAACAAACAAAAACACGACAGCAAGGAGTAAGAAAGTGAACAGAAACTTTACCTCATTGGATTATACGTTGAAATGTGAGAAAGAAGGGGAAAAAGTAAGTAAGAAAGAAAAAGTAAGAGAGAGAGAGAGAGAAAGAAAAAAAACCCACACACAAGATCTAGAATAAACACGATTAAAAAAACATACACATACCACATACACACACACACACACACACACACACACACACACACACACACACACACCTCACCCTTCCCCCACACACACACATGCACACTCTCACACTCACTTGTTAACGCCGTCAAAGTCAGCCCCGATGCCAACGTGCTGCACGCCTGCAACTTTCCTTACGTGATTGATGTGATCTGAAAAGAGAAAGAGAAAGAGAGAGAGAGAGAGAGAGAGAGAGAGAGAGAGAGAGAGAGAGAGAGAGAGAGAGAGAGAGAGAGAGAGAGAGAGAGAGAGAGAGAGAGAGAGAGAGAGAGAGAGAGAGAGAGAGAGAGAGAGAGATAAGTAGCAAAAATTGATATAATCGAACAAATGAGAGAATAATGCACAACAAGTGAATGAATGAATGAATGAATAAGAGAATGATGACGGTGAGAGAATGATGGAAGGAAGGAAGGAATAAGGCAATAAATGGAGGAATTAGATGTGAAGAAATGAATTGAATAAAATGAGAAATGAAGAGAAAATAGTGAATGAATAATGAAAAGATGTGAAGGGAAAAAAAGTGAAGAGGATAATGAAAAAAATGGGAAAGTGAATGCGAAAAAAAGTGAAGTACTCAATGAATAAGTTAATGAATGGAGGAAAAAGTGAAGGAATTAATAAATAAATAAAAGAAAGGAAGAGAGAAAATGTCAATTATGAATAAACACACTAAATATAATAAAG
>JAPQNM010000047.1:11425347-11435347 GCA_029783475.1 Metacarcinus magister
TTTCCCTTCCTGGCTATTACCATTCCTATTTATTCCCTTCCTTCCTGTTCTCCTCAAATCACTAAGAAAAGATGGGAAAAAATGGTTGTGTTGGTATAATTTCCACAAGTTTTTTATTTTAAGATTCATGTAATTTCTCGGTAAAAGGGTTGAGTGTTTGCTTAAAGAGGAACAACCTTGATTAACTGCACGTGTATTAGTGAGGTTTTTATCATTTTATTTTGATTCTTTTATTTATTTTGAAGATTTGTGATGATTTACATTCCTCGCTGTAATGATGGTGTGGGTTAGTTATGTATGATTCATGTACGTACGTATGTGTGTGTATGTGTGTGTGTGTGTGTGTGTGTGTGTGTGTGTGTGTGTGTGTGTGTGTGTGTGTGTGTGTGTGTGTGTGTGTGTGTGTGTGTGTGTATACTTCTCAGCCTTTACTTCTCTCAACTTCTCTCCTTTTTGCTCCTTAAACTCCTGAATGTCGCCTCTTCTTCTCCTCCTCCTCCTCCTCCTCCTCTTCCTCCTCCTCCTCCTCCTCCTCCTCCTCCTCCTCCTCCTCCTCCTCCTCCTCCTCCTCCTTTTTTTCCCTTCACGAAGCTAGCAGTGAAAAGGAAACTTTGGGAACAAAAAGAAAAAAAAAGACAGAAGTCTCGGCTGACTTCCGGTAGTGACTCATTGGGCCAAAAAGGAGGTGAAGGAGGAGGAGGAGGAGGAGGAGGAGGAGGAGGAGGAGGAGGAGGAGGAGGAGGAGGAGGAGGAGGAGGAGGAGGAAGAGGAGGAGGAGTTTTCTATTAATTGCTTAAGTTGAATCCAATTATGAAGTGTAAACGAGGAGGAAGGAAGGAAGGAAGGAAGGAAGAAAGGAATGAAGGAATGAAGGAAGAGGAAGGAAGGAAGGAAGAGGAAGAGGAAGGGTGAGGGAAGGTTAGGAGATTTAAGGGAGGGGAAAGGAAAGAGGGGAGAGGGATGGGAGCGGAAGGGACTGCGGGAGTAATGGAAAAGGATGAGATTAAGGCAAGGGGAGAGACGTAAAGGGGAAGAGGGAGGAGGGAAGGTGATAGAAAGGAGGGAAGAGAGAAAGAGTGAATAGAAAGAAGGATGACAGAGAGATGAAAAGCAAATAAGAGTAGAATGGGAAAGAGGGAAGAATGAGGGGAAATGTGAAACTTTGAAACGAGTGCGAGAGGGGAAGTGAGGGAGAGGAAAGAGGACTGAAAAGAAAGAAGAGAAAGAGCAAGGTAGGAGGGTAGGTGAGGGAGAGGAATGAGGGGAAGAAGGTGAGAGAGGAGAGCAAGCCTAGTCAGGAGTGGGTGAAGGAAAAAGAAGCCCAAAAGAAGAGTAAATATTCACATACTATACATAAAAATCTACACATTTTTGGATTTAGAAGTGAATAAATGAATGTTGCAGATTTTCAAGACTAAATAGAAAAAAAGAAAGTTGAATAAATAAATAAGTTATGTTTCTAATCAAACATAAACACGTCTGGAATTTCAATGAGGTTGTGAGTGAGTGAGTGAGTGAGTGAGTGTGTGGAAAACCAAATGGAAATCAATGTTTTTTCTATTATTATTATTATTATTTGTTTTAATTCTCAAGTGCAGTTCATGGCAGTGGTGGTGGTGGTGGTGGTGGTGGTGGTGGTGGTGGTGGTGGTGATGGTGGTGGTGGTGGTGGTGGTGGTGGTGGTGGTGGTGGTGGTGGTGGTGGTGGTGGTGGTTGGTTGAGAAAAAGGAAAAGAAAAAGAAAAAGAAGAAAAAGAAGAAAAACCAGAGGTGTAGCTAGTTGAGAAAACGAAACATTAACTCTCTTTCTCTCTCTCTCTCTCTCTCTCTCTCTCTCTCTCTCTCTCTCTCTCTCTCTCTCTCTCTCTCTCTCTCTCTCTCTCTCTCTCTATTAACACACAGGAGAGAATAAAGTATGTAAATGAGCCACAAATTCACCTCAAATCTCACTGTTCTTCACGAGACGAAACTATAATATAACAATTCAAGTGATTTATGAATGTACCTGTGCGTGGCTGGCTCCCTAATTAGTAAAGGAGAGAGAGAGAGAGAGAGAGAGAGAGAGAGAGAGAGAGAGAGAGAGAGAGAGAGAGAGAGAGAGAGAGAGAGAGAGAGAGAGAGAGAGAGAGAGAGAGAGAGATAGTATAGATAACAGTAATGATTGAGTGAATGAATGAATGAATGAAGAGAGAGAGAGAGAGGAAAGGGAGTGAGGGAGGAATGAACAGAGGAAGAGGAAGAAGAGAAAGAGGAGGAAGAAGAGGAGGCGAGAAGAACAATGGAAGGTTTATATTCTGTACAAATATAATTAGAATTTTGATGAATTTAATAACTGACGCTGACGTAGAGTTATATTGTATTAAGTTATATCTATTATTTGGTTAGTATTGGTTTTTGGAAGCTGCATTTTATTTATCTATCTATCTTTCTATTTATCTGTCAGTCTGTTTGTCTATTTATCTAACTATGTGTCTGTCTCTATTTGTGTTTGTCTATCCATCTGTCTGTTTATCTATCTATATATCTATCTATTTATTTACTATATATCTATCTATTTTTCAATTTATCTGTCAGTCTGTTTATCTATTTATCTAACAATGTGTCTGTCTCTATTTGTGTTTGTCTATCTATTAATCTGTATATCTATCTAGCTATTTTTTATTTATATGTATCCATCTATAAATATATTGGTTTATCTAACTTTCTTTGTATATATAAGTCTATTTATATATCTATCTATTTATGTATCTATGTATCTATGTATCTATCTATGTATCTATCTATGTATCTATCTATCTACTTACTTCCTATCAGTCTATCAAATTATTTCACATCATTGATAAGAATTCCTTTTCCATTTTCACAACAGTTTTTGAGTTTAATTTCAAAAGATTTATATTTATATGTATACTATTTTTTTTGTCACCTACTCCATATGTCACATTTATTATTATTATTATTTTTTTTATACATACATGAACCAACTGCAACTTTGACCTTTATTTACTAGAACCGTCAATGTTTTAATTATTTATCATCCCCTGAATTAAAAATACATATCAGTAAATAGTGAATTTCGAAATATGCTAATTTCGCGGCAAAACTGTAGTACTGTTTACTCCTTTATTTATTTATTTTTCTTTTTACTTATTTTAGTTTATTTTCAATTTTTCTTGTGATTTTCGTGAGGACGGATTTTCTATGAAGTCTTTTTATTTATTTTTTTTATTATTATTTTTTCATCAAGCAATTTCTGGTTCGATGTAACATTTCCTGATTCCTTTTTTTTCCCTCCTTTCCTTCATCTCTTCCTTCTTTCCTTCCTTCCTTCCTCAATCCTTCCCTTACTCCCTCCCTTCCTCCCTCCCTTCCTTCCTTCCCTTCCTTTTTTCCTTTCCTAAATCGTGTAAACTTCTTTTGTCTTGCTGATTCCCTGTTTTTCTCCTCCTCCTCCTCCTCCTCCTCCTCCTCCTCCTCCTCCTCCTCCTCCTTTTTTTTCCTGTTCAAGTGACATCTTTTGGCTGTTGTCCTAAGTGGTTGTTTTTCCCTTTTCCTCTCCCCTTCTCTGTCTCTGTCTGTCTGTTCGTCCATCTACATCTATCTCTCTCTCTCTCTCTCTCTCTCTCTCTCTCTCTCTCTCTCTCTCTCTCTCTCTCTCTCTCTCTCTCTCCTCTCCTCTCTTCTCTCTCTCTCTCTCTCTCTCTCTCTCTCACACAAAAAAAAATCTTCATGATATTTTTCTAAACGATGCGAAGAATATGAAAAAAAAGCAGAGATTAATTAGCACAAACACACACTCAGATAGACACACACACACACACACACACACACACACACACACACACACACACACACACACACACACACACGTGGGGCGGGGGGGGTTAAGGAAGAGGTAAGGTTAGGTTAGTTACTTCAAATATATTCCCAAACCCAAAGGGAATATAAAATTCTTATAGCCAATACTAAAACTTTATTACTATCCTAATCTTTATGGTTAGAGCCTCCTCCTCCTCCTCCTACTCCTCCTTCTCCTCCTCCTCCTCCTCCTCCTCCTCCTCCTCCTCCTATGTACCCTATGGACTAATTCCCTTCCTCTTCCCTTTTTCATGATTTTCCTACGTTCCCATTTACTATATTTTCTCTTTCATCTCTCTCTCTCTCCCTCTTTTATCTCTTTCCCTTTTTTTTTCTCTCTCTCTCTCTCTCTCTCTCTCTCTCTCTCTCTCTCTCTCTCTCTTTCTTCTTCATCTTCTTCTTCTTTGACCTTCGTAGTCCAAAGATAAGCTTCTCGTAACCTAACTTAACCTAACCTAACTTAACTTAGCCTAATGAAACGAAACTTAATTAACTGAACTAAACCTAACGAATCGAAACGCAACTTGATCTAACTTAACCTAACGTATCGCAACTCAACCTGAACCTAATGAAACATAACAACAGATCCTCACTTGTCCCTACCGTTACCTAATTTGACCTTAATCTAACCTAACCTAACCTGGATCTAACCTAACCTAACCTAACCTAACCTAACCTGGATCTAACCTAACTTAACCTAACCTCACTTGTCCCTACCGTTACCTAACCTCACCTAAATCTAACCTAACCTAACCTAACCTGACCTGGATCTAACCTAACCTAACCTTAACCTAACCTAACCTAATCTGACCTGGATCGAACCTAACTTAACCTAACCTAAATATACGAAAATATTCAAAGTGCAACGCGTTATTCTTCCTCTTTTTCATTCTACGAGATAAATTTGAGCAAAAACATATATTAGGTGGATAATGTTGGTTTAAATAAGTTTTGAGTATGAAGATGTGAAGTGGAAATAATTGTTGTTACGAGATAATTTAGAGTTTCATGACTAAGCTTTTTTTAAAATACACCTAAATTACCTTTATAATAAGAACGTAATAGCAGTGTAGTATTATTATTGTGTTCCTTTAGTATTGTATTTAGTATCTGATTAACGTTCTTTTAATGGCCTCGTATTGGCTCCATGGTTGTATCAAAAATGTATAAGTTTTGCATTTGTTTTATTATACATTAAACTCGTTATTTTGGTTTATATTACACTGGTTCATTACTTTGATGTTTAAGGCTTGACGTCTAATACCCAAGTAACGAGAGGAGGTTTTTTTTTAATATCACCTCACCAAGCATAACCGAGCAACACAAAGACAACACAGGACGACCAACACACACCTGATGTCTTGACTCCCTCGTTAAGTATACTCCTTCTCTCCCTTCTTCCTTTATTCCTTCTTCCTCTCTCTTCCCTTCCTTCTCTCCCTTCATCTCCTTTGTATTCATCCTTCCCTACCTCCTCCCTTCCTTCTCTCTCTTCCTCTTTCCTTCCTTCATCCCTTTATCCTTCCCTCCCTCCTCCCTTCCTTTTCTCCCTTCCTCTTTCTCTCCTTTCATCCCTCCTTCCCTAATCTTTCCCTCCCTCCTCCCTCATTTCATCCCTCCTTCCCTCCCTCCCTCCCTCCCTCCCTCCTTCCCTTCCTCCCTCCCTCCCTCTCTCCTTCCCTCCCTCCTTCCTTCCTTTCCCTCCGTGATGAGAGGGAAGCATCACGGGCTATATTTCCGAGGCTCATAACACGCCACTGATTTTTTCCTCATGTGTAATGGAACCAACGAGAGAGAGAGAGAGAGAGAGAGAGAGAGAGAGAGAGAGAGAGAGAGAGAGAGAGAGAGAGAGAGAGAGAGAGAGAGAGAGTGTGTGTGTATGTGTAATCAGCACCTTACACACTCCCTTACACACACACACACACTGGAATGATACCTTCCCACCGTCACCTGGAACTGAATTATAGCACAGAAAGAGACGCTATGATCCCTCTAAGCTATCCCATCTTCTGTACCTCTCTCCTCCTCTCTCTATCATCCCTCCAATCTCTTATCTCCACCTCCTTCACCTCCCTTCAGTCTCTTATCCTCCCCAACACTCCTTTTATCCCTTATCTCCCCACCTTCACCTCCCTTCAGTCTTCTACTCACCAACTGAAAGTGAACCTATCTTATGTACTCTTCTCTTACCCTCCCTATCCTCTCTTAATTCCTCATCTCCCCACCACCACCACCACCACTACCACTCTCCTACTCACCACCCGCTCCAGGATATCATCGGGGACATTTCTAGGGTTCCTGCAGATGGCGTAGACAGAAGAGTGACTGAAGATGACAGGCGCTCTCGACACCTCCAAGGCCTCCCTCATGGTGGCTTGGGATACGTGGGAGAGGTCAACCAGTAAGCCCAACCGGTTCATCTCCCGCACCACTGTCTGCAGGAAGGAAGAGAGAGAAGGAGAATGATGAGTGAGGTTTCAAGGTGAGATGAGAGGTAGGGAGAGGGCAGAGAGGGAGGGGGGAGAGAGGAGTGTGTAAGTAAAGTGAGGAAAGGAGAGAAGAGGAGATTAAAGAAGATTAGAGAGAGAGCGTTAGAGAGAGAGAGAGAGAGAGAGAGAGAGAGAGAGAGAGAGAGAGAGAGAGAGAGAGAGAGAGAGAGAGAGAGAGAGAGAGAGAGAGAGAGAGAGAGAGAGAGAGAGAGAGAAAAGTGAGAGAAAGGAAAGCAAAGACAATAGCAAGAAAGAAAGCAAAGAAAAAAAGAGAAAAGAAATAAATAATGAAAAAAAGATAGAAAAGGAAAAATAGGAAATACAAAAAAAAAGTAAAATAATAACTAAGATAATAATAAAAGTGAGGAAAATAAATAAGAAGAAAAAAAGGAAGGAATAAAAAAAAAGAAAACAGAATCTTACAATATTAATAATGGACGAAGGAAGAGACACACACACACACACACACACTCACAAAAAGAAAAAGAAATATATATACATCTATGGAAACGAAAAAAAATAGATAAATAAATAAATAAATAATATAAATAAATAAAAATATCTTTCCCCAAACTTTCCCTTCCATAAGGTCGGTCTTCGCGGCAACGTATTTTCATTCTCATAATTGAATTTTGGAGAGAGAGAGAGAGAGAGAGAGAGAGAGAGAGAGAGAGAGAGAGAGAGAGAGAGAGAGAGAGAGAGAGAGAGAGAGAGAGAGAGAGAGAGAGAGAGAGAGAGAGAGAGAGAGAGAGAGAGAGAGAGAGAGAGAAATATGAATGGACAATGTTGAAAGTTACCAAAAATAAGAAACAAATGTTTGCCTAAATGTTTTATGTTCTGATCAATATAAGTTTTCATTATTATTACTATTATCATTATTATCATTATCGTTATTATTATTATCGCACGCACGCACGGACGCACGCACGCACACACACACACACACACACACACACACACACACACACACACAAACAACACACAACACACAAAGAAATATCCTGCATCTCACAATCAATATGTTTCTCTAACGCACTACACATTCTCGCGGGAGGGCAGCCCGGCAGCTGCAAGCACCCACTTAACCGTTCTTAACCTTCCCTGGCCTCGGCGGTGGCAGCCTTCCTGGGAGTGCTGGAGAAGACTAACGATTTAATATATAGATCGAGACCCGCTGATTGGAGGGTAAATGCAGTTCCGGGTCCACTCACAGCCGATGGATTGGCGATATAGTGGTGGTGGTGTTGTGTGTGTATGATGTAGTGTTGTGTTGAGGTTGTCAGGGTGTTGTGTGTATGTTCATGGTGTTGTGGTGATGTGTTGGGGTTGAACAAGTATGTTGTGTGTATAATTATAGTGATGAGGTGTTGTGTTGGGGACTGACATGGTGTTGAGTGCATAATAATGGTGGTGTAGTGTTGTGTTTGGGTTGAAAAGGTGTGTTGTGTGTATAAGTATGGTGTTGTGGTGTTGCATGAGGGAGTTCGATGGTGTTATATACCTCTGTGATGCTGTAAGTCACTCAACATCACGTAAATCTGTAAATGTCTTCAAGTTATGTCTATTAATACTCTGTTATTGACTATAATACACATCTGGACCCTTTTCCCATTCTAATTGAACACACACACACACACACACACACACACACACACACACACACACACACACACACACACACACACACACACACACACACACACACACACACACACACACACACACACACACACACACCAATAAGTCTTAAGCATTGTTAAGTAATGGTAATGCAACACACAAACAACGTGACCTTGTTTGTTAAATGTACTACAAGGTCACCTCATGTCCCTTCACCTCATGTCCCTTCACCTCATGTCCCTTCACCTCATGTCCCTTCAGCATGCCCTTCATTTCCTGCCATCATCATCCTGTAATTATACTCAACCTTCCCATTGCTTTTCCAATTCTTTGTTCTGATTACATATTTGAAACAAACATGAACATCTGTGCAATGATGGTGGTGGTGGTGGTGGTGGTGGTGGTGGTGGTGGTGGTGGTGGTGGTGGTGGTGATGACCCTCAGCGACACACGAATAAAAAAAGATTGTTTCCCGAGTAGAACAAAATGACGGAAATACACCATAGGTTGAGAGCAAGTTTACAAAGCCACAAGAGTCTGTAAGAGTGTTCAGCGTATCGTAAGGCTTAGTCATGAACTGCTTTGAGCTGTAGGAGTCATTACAAGAATATACGTGGAAGTTATGAATATATATGTTCCTTACGGGGTAGCAAGGAGTGTGTAGGCGTCTAGGTGGGTTACCAATACCTATCATATCCTCTTAACCTGAACTCAGACACCCTTGGAACATAAAGTCAAATAACACGAACCCTAAACACTAACAGTAAGACATAATTGCTATCTAACTCTCCTTAATAGTTATTACTGACCCTTCCTGGCACTTGTAATCACCTTCGTGTCAATTATCAATGTGTCTATGGTGTGTACTTTATGCAGGAATCACGTACTGCCTCATAGAGTTGTACATCTATTTCTCAGGCTATAAGGAAATGGTCTACGGGTGTGTAACTAACTGCAGGAGTGAAAGTTAATGAAAAATAAAAAACTGTAGAAGATGAATAAATATATGAACATAAGAATGAAGTGATGATGAACGAATGGATAAATGGATGAATGACTGAATGAATGAATGAATAAATTAATGAAGAAAACAACTGAATGAACGGAGAAATAATAAATAAATTAATTCGTATATTACACTTTTTTTTTGACTGCACAAAGAGTACCACCACCACCACCACCACCACCACCACCACCACCACCACCACCACCACCACCTCCACCCCGCCCTGCCTCGCCCCGCCCCGCCCCACCCCGCCCCATCCCGCCCTGCCCCGCCCTTCCCCTCTCATCCTCGCCCTTCACTCACTTCCGTCATAATAAAACGAGCATCAGAACTTTGATTGCCAGTGTTTTGAGAGAGAGAGAGAGAGAGAGAGAGAGAGAGAGAGAGAGAGAGAGAGAGAGAGAGAGAGAGAGAGAGAGAGAGAGAGAGAGAGAGAGAGAGAGAGAATGACGCTCTTGTATTTAGGGTCTGCTAATGGTGCCTTGTGTGTGTGTGTGTGTGTGTGTGTGTGTGTGTGTGTGTGTGTGTGTGTGTGTGTGTGTGTGTGTGTGTGTGTGTGTGTGTGTGTGTGTGTGTGTGTGTGTGTGTGTGTGTGTGTGTGTTCTTTATCATGCATGGTGTATGAACAAAACGCGACCGACCATCAAAGAATTAGAAGAAGAAAAAAAACCTAATAATAATAATAATAATAATAATAATAATAATAATAATAATAATAATAATAATAATAAAAATAATAATAATAATAATAATAATAATAGCATCGAGTGTCTCATATCCAATTTATTTTTTATATTTTTAATGTCTTGCAATAATTTGACTTCGATGCTCAAGAAGAAGAATCAGGAAGGTAGAAGGCCTTAGCAACCCTCCCTCTCTTCCCTCCTTCTCTCCCTCCATCCCTCCCTCCCTCCCTCCCTTCTTCCATCCCTCCCTCCATCCCTCCCTCCCTCCCTCTCATCCACCTTTACGCTGTTCACATTTTGGAAGGTGAACTAAGCCCGTTCCATCTATATTTCTCCTCTTTG
>JAPQNM010000047.1:11440347-11442847 GCA_029783475.1 Metacarcinus magister
TCATGCATAATTTTCTTTCTTCTCCATCCTTTGTTCTGTTTCCTTTTCTTCTTCTTCTTCTTCCTCCTTTCTTCTTCAGCAACTTTTCCATTTACTTACCTTTCACTTCATCCTCCTTTTCTCCTCCTCCTAAACCAGCTGTAAAGATGTTTTCTATCTAAACTTTCGTTCTTTGTTTTTCCCTTTCGTATGTGTTTCCTTTGTATGTGGGAAAAAAAAAATTACTTAAACTTATTCCGAGGAAGTAATATTGCAGGCAGGCAGGCAGGCAGGCAGGCAGGCAGACACGGCTTGGCTTGGCTTGGCTTGGCTTGGCTTGGCTTGGCTTGGCTTGGCTTGGCTTGAGTGAAAGGGCGTGTTAGCAGCACCAGCGGCGTCCTCCCTCCGTCCCCGCCACCGTCCCCGTCATCCCGAGGGGCGGCTTAGTCGTCTTACGTGGCAATGTCGGGTGAAGGAGTGAGATGAACACGCAGATAGGGCGCACCGCTGCTCACCTGTCTTTCACACGCCCGAGGCTTCACCAGGTAAGACGTGCATATCGGCCTTGCACTCCTCACCGCTCAGATGGTGGCGGGGGTGGTAGTCCTCTGGGGCTTGATTGACGCATCCCGGCCAGCGTGCGGGCGTGCGGGCGTGCAGGCGTGCGGGCGTGTGTCAATTAGTGTCTACACCTTGAGTAGCTTCGTCAGATCTAGGACAAGGTCGCCAATTACGTACATCACACGAAGAGGAGTGTCGTGTGGCTGTCCCCGCGGCCCAGCCCAGCCCAGCCCAGCCCAGCACGGCGTAGTGGTGGTGCCCCTGGGGAGGAGGCTTCAAGGTGAGGCCCTGAGGCGTCCCTGAATAGCCTGTGACCGGCAGCCTAAGGGACATGAGTTAGGCCCTGAAGGTAAGTCAGGTACTGAAGGGAAGGCAGGTAAAGACGAGGCTCAACTTACCTGGTGTAGAGTGAGTCAGCAGGTGTACTGACTGATCAGATAGGGTGACTTACAAGGTGGACTGAATCAGCAGGTGTACTGACTGATCAGATAGGGTGACTTACAAGGTGGACTGAATCAGCAGGTGTGGACTGAGTCAGCAGGTGTACTGACTGATCAGGTGGAGTGACTTACCAGATGTACATTGAATCAGCAGGTGGCATGGACTGAGTCAGCAGGTGTTAACAGATCCATCAGCTATGAACTGCCTCAGGTGTGGAGTGACTTACCATGGTGTGCTGCAGGTGTGTGTGAGGGTGAGGTAACGCACGCCCAAGTCCCGCAGCGCCCTCAACACGCCCAAGGAGTTCTGGATGGCGTGTCCGCCCTCAACGCCGATCAGACTGGCGATGCGACCCTCCTTGAAGGCGGCCTCCACCTCTGAAGGGACGAGGAGGGAAGGTTAAGTCTCTCTCTCTCTCTCTCTCTCTCTCTCTCTCTCTCTCTCTCTCTCTCTCTCTCTCTCTCTCTCTCTCTCTCTCTCTCTCTCTCTCTCTCTCTCTCTCTCTCGTATTTTACTTTTTGAAATAGTTACATAATTTCCGAAATCCTTCTTGTTCTTTTTTAATATCTAACACTACACTTTCCTCTTTATTTTCCCAGCATTTCACAGGCAAAAGATAAACGAACTATATTTTCCGCCAATTATTTCACATCCCAAGTCAATTCTCTTTTTTATTCGTCAGCAAGAAACAGGAACACGAGAGAGATGTAAAGAAATGGATTAACAAACATCACAAATCAATTCCCAGTGTGTCGTGAAGGTGTGGTGTTGTTATTAGGAAGGTTTGTTATGTCCTCGTGGAAACAAACGGGAACACAGATGAGAAAGCTACGTGTTCTAAATGTGGCTACAATAAGGGAGTCCAACATTCTCCCCGTCCCAATGGTGCTGCAGAGTGACCGTGTTCGTGTTCTGATCATTTAGTCTTATTTCGGTATATCTCTGTTTTTTATGTCTCTTGCTAAACTCCACTTGTTGTTTTAGTTTTTATCATTAACTTTTCTCTCTCTCTCTCTCTCCTCTCTCTCTCTCTCTCTCTCTCTCTCTCTCTCTCTCTCTCTCTCTCTCTCTCTCTCTCTCTCTCTCTCTCTCTCAATCACAATTTTTTTTCAATGACGTTTATTCCGCTTTATTTTTTTTAGTCCCACTCACGTTTTTCATTTCCCTTCCACACCAAGGCTCGGAAAGTTCTGTCTTCTGTCTATATATATGTCTGTTTGTCTGTCTGTCTGTCTGTCTGTCTGTTTGTCTGTCTGTCTGTCTGTCTGTTTGTCTGTCTGTCTGTCTAAACATATATGAAGCAAAACAAAAAACCTACATACTTCAATTAGCTAACATTAGGCATACACATACATACCATTCGGCCTTTAAAACACACCAGCAACATTTACACGTAGGGAAAAAAATCTCTCTAGAACATAAGGATTTTCAGCAACATATACATGAGGGGATAAAAAAGGTTGCGTCTCTAGGTGAAAGGAAACAGGAATATTGTAAAGGAGGATTAATTTTTTATATA
>JAPQNM010000047.1:11445347-11457847 GCA_029783475.1 Metacarcinus magister
ATTCGTGTTCAACATGACCGAAAACTTCATTGTACCAATTTTCATGAGATTCGGAGGTGTGGAAATTTGCATGAAATTTTGTAGGGTAACATCCTTAGAATTTTTGACATAGATGACGTATTTTTAAGTAACTCGAAATGTATGGTGTTTATGTAAAAAAACGTATATAATATAAAAGAAAGATCAGGATACGACTGTTCTATTGAGTTATCATAAAATGGAATTGCAATGTAATTATAGATGTAGTAGTGTAAAGTATTATGAATGAATTTATTTAACAAAATTTATATTTTCTTCATAATATTAAAGTTATTGGAAAGATGACAACAGTATGAGATAGACATTATTAATCTCCATAACTTTACTTCTATGTAATTTTCCTGTAGGACTAATATTTACGTAGTAAAATGGGGAAAACGTTTTTGACCTCAATTCTGGTGTAATTTTTGAGCCACAAAATGGAAAATCAATTATTATAGTAATGACAAAATTAATTACAGATTCGTGATCAGCATGCCCGAGAACACCTTCGTACTAATTTCCATGAGTTGTGTTGAAATATCAACAAAACCTTAACCTAAAATAACTTAACCTAACGTTTCCCACCCATTTGACTTCTTGGCTGAAATCATGTTATTTTGAATAACTCGAAACATGAGGTTTACGTCAAAATTTTATAGAATAGTCAAGAAAAAGTAAGAGACGTGCATTCTTTTGTGCTAAAGTGGAACTGAAATGTAAGTATAGATGTAGGAATGTAAAAAGTACTTTTAATCAGTTTTAATCGGTTCTAATCAGTTTTTATTCAATAACAGCTGCTTGTTTTGGCAGGCTACTATGTGACAAAGTTTCAGATTAAAAAAAACAAAAAACACACAGCCTCCCACAGCCCCAAAGACGTAGGCAACACCACACCTACACAAGACACTTTGCTGTCCTTTGGTCTCTATCAAGTAGATATCATAGTACGTACAGGGCCGTGTTCTTAGTCCCGTCGGGTCCCGCGGATATTCAAATGTTCCCGCCTCCCGGCCGCATATTCACCAATTGGCAAGCGAGTACCGTATGGTACTCGCTTGCAATTGGTGAATATGCAGGAGGCGGGAGGCGGGAACATTTGAATATCCGCGGGACCCGACGGGACTAAGAATACGGCCCGTAGTGTAGCCACACGGACAGCCTCGTTAGGTCCAGTAGGACTGTTGCTGTCTGTTCTTCCTTTGTACTCCTTTGTACTCCTCTTCTTCTTCCTCCTCCTCCTCCTCCTTTAACTTTTCTATCTTCTTTTTCTCTTCTTTTTCTTTTCTTTTATCTTCTTTCTCATGTTTCCCTTCTTCTTGTTCTACTTATTTTTCTTCTCCCTCCTCTTCCTCTTCCTCCTCTCTCTTTCTTCTCACTCACTTTATCTCCCTCTGTCCATCCCACTCATTTCCTTCGTCTCACTCATCATCATCCACGTCCTTTCCCTCCTCCTCCTCCTCCTCCTCCTCCTCCTCCTCTTCCTCTTCCTTTTCGTCTTCTTCTTCTTCTTCTTCTTCTTCTTCTTCTTCTTCCTTTTCCGTCCCAAATATTACGATTATAAAAGCCAATTCGACAAGTTTAGAATTTATATTTTTAATCTCAAGTCCTTTTTGACTGTGTTTGTTTTCGTCGAGTCATAGGAAGGAATAAATAAATAAATAGCTAAAGAAAGAAAGAAAGAAAAAAATAGATCAATAAAGAACGAAACCAAAGAAAGAAAGAAAAATAAGTGATAAAGAAAAATCACTTAAATATATATGAATGAATAAATGAGAAGAAAATTTACTTAATCCACACACATACATACATACATACATACATACATACATACAAACTAACATCTATTTATACATACATACACACATTCTTTTTTCATAAACAGAAGCTAACATAATCCACACACATATAGATACATACATACATACATACATACACACATTATCATTATTACTAGGAAGAAGACTTGTATAATAATTGTAATTAAAAACTTCTAAAACATCAAACGGTTATATTTTTGCAGAGTGGAGAGAGAGAGAGAGAGAGAGAGAGAGAGAGAGAGAGAGAGAGAGAGAGAGAGAGAGAGAGAGAGAGAGAGAGAGAGAGAGAGAGAGAGAGAGAGAGAGAGAGAGAGAGGTGAAAGGTGAGGGGAAGGAAGTAAATGATCGAAGGAAAGGAATGAAGAGGAAGATATGGAAGGAGAAGAGGAGTGAAGGAAAGCAAGAAGGAAGCTAGGGAGGAAAAGAGGAGGAAGAGAGTGGAAAAGTGGAGGAGGGAAGAGAAGGTAGGGAAGAAGGAGGAAAAAAAAACAGGATAGGAAGAGAGGAGGAGATGAGGGGAGGAGACGAGGATAGCAGGAGGAGAGAAAGGAAGATAGGGAGGAATGGGGGAGAAGAAAAGGGAAAAAGGAGGAGGAGGAGGAGGAGGAGGAGGAGGAGGAGGAGGAGGAGGAGGAGGAGGAGGAGGAGGAGGAGGAGGAGGAGGAGGAGGAGGAGGACGTTTCGTGGGCTTCCTTCTCCACTTCCTCCACTTCTGGCACGGAGGGAAGTGAGTGAGGGGAGGGAGAGGTGGAAGGGTAGGGGGAGGGTGGAAGGGGGAAGAGGAGGGGAAGGGGAAGGGGAAGGGGAAGGGGAAGGGGAAGGGGAAGGCGTTATGGTGTAGATGGGACTTGAAGGAAAAAAAAAGACAGAAAATATTCGTATCTTGATTTACAGTATTTTCCAATTTTTTCCCTCTTTTTTTTTATTTATTTTTATTCTTTGTTTTGTTTTCGATTTTTTTTTTTTATTTAGCGTTGAGGAGATAGTCTTGATTTTAGTCCATCTATCCACCTATCCACTTATCCACTTATCCTTCCTCTCACTTCCACTTACTTCCACTTACTTCCCCTCACTGCACCCACACCTGTCCATCCTCTTCCCTCGTTCCAATTTTATTTATTTATTTTTTTTTACTAGATACACGTAAAGCAAATTTCCAAACTACAAAATTACTGGAAACTTTTGTATGGGTTTTTTTTTTCTTTCATATATCTATACATTTTTTTTTTTTCTATTTCTCTCTCAACGTCGTGAAGTCAATCAACACTTTTTTTTTATTTTATTTTCTTTCTTTCGTTTTTTTCTTTCTTTTCGTGTCGCTTTGCTAATTAATGCTTCGTAGGTAACATGAATTTTTTTTTATTTTCTTTTTTTCTCGGGGTGGGTGTGAGGTGGAGGAGGTTGGGGGTGGTGGGAGGGAAGGGGAGGGAAGGGGAGAGAGGAGAGGAGAGGAGGAAAGATACGTGCAGGGAAAGAAAAATCGTGCGAGAGGAGATGAAAAAATCCATGATAGGAATTTCCATTTGTGACACATTGTAAGAAAAAAAAAACAAGCCAGTTATGACGAAGATAGAAGAGGAGGAGGAGGAGGAGGAGGAGGAGGAGGAGGAGGAGGAGGAGGAGGTGGAGGCTCTGAAATTACTCATATAAAGAGATGAAAGTTTTATTCTTCCCAAAATATTAAGTGTGTTTTTCCTCCTTCCACCACCACCACCACCACCACCACCAAGGAACACAAAGGAAGAACAAACATCAGCAGACTTATTTACTCTTATGAGGTTCTTTGCGACTGATAGATTAAATTGAGAGATATAGGATAGTAAAGACAAAGGCTCCTCCCCACCCTCACCACACCACCACTAACACCACATCATTACTATCCTCACCACCACTGTCATCACCATTCCAGCCACACCATCACCACCACATTACTAGTCTTGCACACACGCCCCCCCCCTCACCCCCTCCCCCCTTCCCTTCCCCGTGGTCTATCAATCAATTTTCCACACCAAGACCAGAAGCTCCTCACTGTTTTTCATTTTTTTTCCCCTTTTTATTCTCGTCTCCTTCTTCTTTCCTTCTTTCCTTTTTTCAATATTCTTCATTTTTTCTCTTTTCTATTCTCGTCTCTTCCTTCCTTCCTTTTTTTCCTTCTGTATTCTTTATTTTTTTCTCCTTTCTATTCTCGTCTCCTTCCTTCCTTCCTTTCTTCCTTTCTTTCAGTATTCTTCATTTTTTCTTCTTTCTAT
Source organism: Metacarcinus magister (assembly GCA_029783475.1). Taxonomy (NCBI): domain Eukaryota; kingdom Metazoa; phylum Arthropoda; class Malacostraca; order Decapoda; family Cancridae; genus Metacarcinus; species Metacarcinus magister. The sequence continues at coordinate 11,449,435 of JAPQNM010000047.1, forward strand.
TCTCGTCTCTTTCCTTCCTTCCTTCCTCTCTACTATGTACAATTTATCTTCTAGGTCTTTTCTCTTTTATTATCCTTTCTCTTGACATTTATCCTTATTCCTCTTCGTCTCTATCTCTCCGTTTCACTTCGTCTCTCTCTCTCTCTCTCTCTCTCTCTCTCTCTCTCTCTCTCTCTCTCTCTCTCTCTCTCTCTCTCTCTCTCTCTCTCTCTCTCTCTCTCTCTCTCTCTCTCACATTAAAAAGTCTTGAGGTATTTCTATTGTATTTTTTTTTCTCGTAAAGATGTAATTATGAAAGTAAGAAAACTTGAATAAATACGAGAATAAAAAAATCTAACAAGGAAGAGATAAAAGAAAGTGGGAATAAAAATGTTAAAAAATAGTTGTAGGTGTGTTATATGTTAAATGCAAAATTATTATATATATCTATTAAAACAAAATTGGAATGCAGGAAAGATAAATGCATGAGATAATATCAGAACTTTGTATAAATAGATTGTCTGTTAATCTTCTGTCATTAGTGAGTCCTGATTGCATTTCATCGACTCTGGTTTCATTTGTTTTGTGTCGCTTCATTTTGCGTTGAATTACTCCCGTGAATATCTTTACAGTGTTGTTTATTTACTCTTATTGGATTTCTTCTTATTTCATTCAAACTTCTTCTGTATTATACAATTCTATCTTCTTTTATTTTCTCTGGTCTTCACTTTTTCATTTGTCTATATTTTTACAAAGTTTTCAATGCTATTTGGCTTCCGCTTCATCTCATTAGTCACTTATTTTTTTCATGGTTCTCTTTTCACCAGAGTAAGAAACAAATAAATAAAAAAATCAACACCAACACCAAAAAAAATAGATAATTAACAAAAATTTAAATATTCATGATAATATTTACTCATTTCTGTCACTGAGCTTGTGTGTGTGTTGCTTCCTCCTCAGTAAAGTTCTTCACCTGCTCCCTTCAACACTTCGCTCAGCAGGGTGTGGCCGCTTGTCTGCCTCCGTCCAGGGGTGGTGGGTGCATCCTGTGTCCGGCCTCACCACCTCATACAACATGAAGCCCACCAAGTACACATCACTGGCCTCGCTGGTGGTGTGCGTGCGCGCAAACACTTCCGGAGTATCCTAATGGTAGTGTTCAGGCTGTGACATTGTGACAGGAACAATCTCAGTGCCCACAGGAGTTCCGACGCTGAAGTCAATGATGGTGGCTAAGGGGCCGCGCTCTTGTCCGACACACACGTTATTTATGTTATAGTCGTTGTGTGTAAATCCTCCTTCTGGTATACGTGAAGCTGCCTGCGCGACCTGCAAGAATATGGTGACCGTGTCTGCTAAAGGTACGTAGTTGTCAGAGTATCGGTCAGCGGGGATTCCGGTAAAATAACTCAACAACTCACAGGTATCAACTCACACCCCCAACAGACGCTGCACGGTCGCCTCCATTAATAAACCATCCACACCATTACAATAAAACTTTGTAATAACGATCTGCCGCTGTGTCAGGATCCACAGTCTTAATGCAGCGACCGAAGGAGCCATAGCCAATGAACACATACCCTGCAGCTGTCATGGCCTCCACCTCTCCCGTCTCCAACACACGCATTCCTACATCCTTCAACTCACGCACGATTTTCTCCTTCGCCTCAACATTTTCTTCCTGCGAGGTGACGGTAATGTTCTTCAACTTTTTATTTTGCCACAAAGATTCGTTACTACCAGAGGCTGACGAGCACCACATTTTCTTGGAGCCTCGTTTCGTTAGTAGCGGGACCTTCTTGAACACTGCTGCGAGGACAAGGGTGAGGGCAAGCTGGTGTGTCTCGTGTAGGGTGAGGCGTGCTATCCAGTATGACAAGGAAGAAATAAAGGAGAGTGGGAAATATAATAATAGAAATAATAAAATAATGATGAAAAGATTCGTAGGTTTGTGACGGTAAATGTGAAGAAAAGGGATGGATACAAATTTGGAAAAGATAAGAGGATGAAATAGTGGAAAATGAATGTGGAAAGAGAAGGTAAAAAAAAATAAATAAAAAGATAAACACGAAGAGAATGAATAAAACACACAAATACATCACATTACCAGACCATCATCACTTATGTTTGAGCGACACACACACACACACACATTCTTACCTTCTTCTTATTAGTTAGTAAGGAATGATAACAACAAAACAAGAATCATACCCTATATATTTCCCACAAGTTTTATATATCACTCAAAACCAGTGTGGCGTAGATCGATCTTTTTCACTATTTCATCGTCACTCTGTTGTCTGCCCTGGAACCCTGCAGCTCATCCCTCCAACATGCCTCACTGACACCCCAACACCACCACCACCACGACCAGGTCAGAATTCCTAGGCTGAAGGGGATGGGGGCGCCTCCTATCCCTCCCTTGTCTGCTGCAGCGCCGGGATGAGTCAAGCAATCAATCAGTTGTGTGTTGTCCGAGGAGGTAAGATTACACGCGGCCTCGGGTTGGGGGTGAGGGTGATGCAGTGATGCGTTGGTCCATAACTGTGTGTTGTGGTGCTATTTTGGGCCTTAATGTGTGTATGCAAGGCGTTACTGGATATAAACTGCACCTAGTAATGGATGGAATGATTGATGGATTGATTTTCGTTCCCTCTGCGGCGGAGCATCTGTGGTGGTATGACTCCACTCGCTCAACACTGTTTGTTTAACCTCAGCACCGAGTTGAACTGAACTGTGCAAACACCGCTATTCAAATTTGTAACCACCGGACCCGACTTACAGTAACAGTACTCATGAGGCTACATACTATGATAATAATAATAATAATAATAATAATAATAATAATAATAATGATAATAATAATAATAACAAAAATAATAATAATAATAATAACAATAACAATAATAATAATAATAATAATAATAATAATGATAATAATAATAATAATAACAATAATTATTACTATTATTATTATCATTATTATTACTATTATTATTATTATCATTATAACCATCATAACAATTCTTATTACTCTTATTTCCCCTGTGGTAAGGGGACTGGGTCTGGTCACACATGAGCCGCCAGGTTAATAGAACACTACCACTGTGTTCCCTTGGGGTCGTAAAAGGCATCTAAAATGGACGGTGTGAGGGCTGGGGAACCTTGCCTCTGCATTATTTCTTCCTACTATGAGACAAAGTGTAAAGAGGAGAGAGAGATGAAATTCTCCCCTGAACCCTGAATAGGCCTTGTGTCGCCTGCTTCCCTTTAGAATGTAAGGCTGTATCAGGTATAGATAGATAGATAAGTGGATGGATTATTACAACAACTGTAGACTCCAGTGCCTTGGCCAGACCCTTGATGCTGTACAACACACACGTGACAAGTTGGTGGGAAGAAATATTACTTATATTCAGGTTATGGCGACAAGCGGGATTTTCTTTTAACCTATTTTTGTTTGCCCTTAACAGTACACTTATAATGAAAAAAATAAATCAATAGAAAAGTAGAATAAAAAGCCCAACCTTTCTCCCATCACCCCTCACCCTAAGCCTTCCCCCATCACCCTTCACCCTCCCTCCCATGCTTAACAAACAGCAGGTGACACGCTCGTCCACGCTGCATGCGGTGTTCCCAGCCACCCGTCGAGGGAACACAATACAAAAATATCAAGAATCATGTTACAGTTATCGAAGCATTACTATATAATAACACCATCATCATTATTATTATTATTATTATCATTATTATTATTACTTCTACATATATAATCTCCACGAACACTTTTCCTTTCTTCATTCTCATCAAACACGTGTTGATTCACATGTTATGACTAAATTAATTCTACTTACGTATACACCACCACCACCACCACCACCACCACCACCACCACAGTGCTCAGTCCCGGGTGTGTGTGTGTGTGGGCGGGAGGGGAAGGGCGGGGTAGTGCGTCTCCCATTCATTAGCATCGGTGCAATAAGGGTGAATTTACCGCCGCTCTACATAATAGTGTATAACGAGGCCGCGCTATAAATGAACTGATGGAGACTCGCGGTGGGTTTTAATATTATTCTTTTGGCAGCGGTAACGGAGGACAATAGACTGATGGAACGACTACTACTATTATTGGTGTTGGTGTTGTTGGTGGTGGTGGTAGTGGTGGTGGTGGTGTTGATGCTGATTTTTGGGTATTCTCTCTTTTTTTCTTCTTCTCTCTCTCTCTCTCTCTCTCTCTCTCTCTCTCTCTCTCTCTCTCTCTCTCTCTCTCTCTCTCTCTCTCTCTCTCTCTCTCTCTCTCTCTCTCTGTTGGTGTTTTGCAGGTTGTAGTGGCGTGTTGTAGGGGTGTAGTTGTGTGTTGCAGGGGTGTGGGTGTGGTGGGGGGGGAGGGGGAAGGTAATACAAATTTTTCATCCCCCTTCAGAAAAAAAAACCCGTTTAATTAACATTGTGTAAAAGAATAATGAGACAAGTTTGCCCCATATTTTTTCCCTTCGTAGCTCCCCATCTCAGCCCCCTCCCGCCCCCCCCCTTCTCCCTCCCCCTCCCCCCCATTAATCTTAAGGAAATGGTAAAGTACTACCTATAACGTGTCCTTTTTACCCCTTAGAAATACCCCTTAGATGATCACCCATGTCCCTTACCTTTCTCCTAATTAAACTAAAGGAAAAAAAGTTGAGAAAAAAAACGAACCATTTTCTCATATTAAAAAAAAAACTGACTAAATGGAGTCAATTTATCTTTTTTTGATTAACTTCGTGTTTCTTAAAAGATACCAATTTTTTTTCCTTTTATTTTTTCTTTCTATTTTTTTCCGTCTTGTGGTGGTGTTAGGGAACCAATTTTCGTTTTCTTTCTCGCTTGTTTAAAGGTTCGGGTCCATATTGTACTCTCTCTCTCTCTCTCTCTCTCTCTCTCTCTCTCTCTCTCTCTCTCTCTCTCTCTCTCTCTCTCTCTCTCTCTCTCTCTCTCTCTCTCTCACTGTTTGTATTTATCTTTATATTACTGTCCTTTCTGTAATAACTACCACCACCACTACTACTACTACTACTACTACTACTATTACTACTACTACTACTACTACTACTACCACTCCATTATTATCATCCTCCTCTTACTTCTTCTACCTTTCCTAAACCAACAACAACAACCACCACCACCACCACCACCACCACCACCACCTCCACCACCGTCACTTACCGTCCGCTGAGGTGGCCAGACGCAGGTCATCTGGGTACTGTTCAATGAGGCGTTTGATGAGGTCTATTTGTTCTATTGTGAGCTGGACGGCGTTCAGGCGCTGGGTCTCACACGGCACGTAGCTCACCCAGAACTGTGCGGGGAGGGAGGAGAGAAAGGGTGAGTGAGTGATGGGTGAGAGGCAGGAATCGGGGGAGGTGTGTGGAATGGGTGGTGGTTGTTTAGTGGGGGATGGAGATGGGGGAGTGAGTGACAGGTGAAGGGAAGATGAGGATACAGGGATCAGTGAGGTGAGGGAGTGGGTGAGGGAGTGAGTGACGGGGAGGTGAGGTTGAAGCAGAGAATGTTAGTTAATTTGAAGTGTGGAGACAGTGAGTGTCATGTAATCACACACCACACTCTGATTTGTAGTGGAATGGTCGTGAGTCACACTTGTTAACGGAGATACAATGATGCTTTAAAGAGGATAAGGAACTCTCTCTCATTACTTACTCTTGGGATATTCTTAGAGAGCCTTGAGGGAGGGAATAACACACACACACACACACACACACACACACACACACAAAGAACTAAAAACGAGGAATTATTGATGTTGATAACCTATTAGAAACACAAAGAAAACGGAGGAGCAGCACGATAAAGAAAATGTAAGGCGCAACATACATACATCTAACATACATCACAATACAATAGTAAAAATATCCCCCAAAAAACAATTGTGACGAGCTACTGTCTTCATCATCCTCCGCTCACTCTCACCCTGACAAATTTTTTTCCTCACTGAGACGCTTACTCTTGAATAAATAATAAAAAAAGATAAATATATGAAGAAAAAAAGAGAGGGACATGTCGGGGTTTGGTGGGGGACAGGCGGAGGGATGGATGGAGGGAGGGATGGAGGGAGGGAGGGAGGGAGGGAGGGAGGGAGGGAGGGAGGGAGGGAGGGTGTGCGTGGGTGAGGAATGGTGAGGGAGGTTAGTGGAGGGGATTGCGTATAGGGAAAATTTACGTACGTAGGAAGGAAAATATGATAAGGAGGAATGTATGTATGGGAGAAAAAACTGTTTGTAAGAAAGAAAAGAGTGAAAAAATGTGTGTACAGTATGTGTGTGTGTGTGTGTGTATGAGAGAGAGAGAGAGAGAGAGAGAGAGAGAGAGAGAGAGAGAGAGAGAGAGAGAGAGAGAGAGAGAGAGAGAGAGAGAGAGAGAGAGAGAGAGAGAGAGAGAGAGAACAAAAAAAGAGAGAAAGAGAGAAAAAAAGGAAAGGAAATAAAAAGAAGACCAACCCACAACGTGTCAGATGGAAATATTGGTGACGAGGATGCCAGAGTGTGAAGAAAATGTTAATTCTGGAGGAGGAGGAGAAGGAGGAGGAGGAGGAGGAGGAGGAGGAGGAGGAGGAGGAGGAGGAGGAGGAGGAGGAGGAGGAGGAGGAGGAAGAGGAGGAGAAGGAAGAAGAAGAAGAGGAAGAAGAAGACAGTAGAAGGGAGCATATAGAGAAGGTAGGAGAGGAAGAGAAGGGACAGAGCCAAGAGTAAGCAAGGTTGTGTGTTTTGTGTGGTAGAGAGAAGTGTTCCGGGGCGAGGCCAGGCTGTGGAAAGTGTGTGCTAGGGTGATTTTGTACACTAGAGAGCACCTGGGAGTCTTTTATGTACTGCAGGAGGAGGAGGAGGAGGAGGAGGAGGAGGAGGAGGAGGAGGAGGAGAAAGAGGAGAAGGACTAAAGGAGATAAGATATAGACAAGGTGTGGAAAGAGAATGGAGGACAGTCATAGTGGGAAAAAAATGTCTATTGGAAGAAAATAAGGGAAAAAAATGTATTGGGTTAAAGGACACAAGGGAATATAGTGAGGTGGTGCTGGGGAGGGGAGGGGGAGAGGAGGGGAAGGGAAAGGAAGGGAAGTGATGGATGGATGGGGTGAGGGGGTGAGGGGAGGTGAGGTGAGGAGGGCAAAGAGAGGGCCGCTGACACTACCTTAATTTTGAACCGTAAGATGAATGGTAACAATTTTTCAAGTATTCTTATTTCGTTCACTGACACACGCCTCAGTAAGGGAATTCAAGGCTGTCACCCCCTACCCCTACCCTTGCCTCTACCCTTACCCCTTACCCCTTACCCTTACCCTCTCCCATCACTCCCCTTTTTTTTCTTTCTCTCCCTCCCTTCCTTCCATCTCTTCCTTTTTTTTTTTCTTGATTCTTATTCTATGTTCTCATTTTTTATTTCCTATTCACTCTTGTCGACTTTTTAAATTTAGTATTATTTTTTATTTTTTTATTTATTTATTTATTTTATTTTGCTTTTTCCGTTTACCTGCATTTTACGATTCCTGATCTCTCTCTCTCTCTCTCTCTTTCTCTTTTTTTATTCTCTCCCTCTCTCTCTTTGCAGTCACAGTTATACACATACATACATACATACATACAATACACCAACACACCCGTTAATAGAATTGTAATTAGTATTCATTAATTATTTTTAAATGCTTCCCTTAACTGCCTTTTTTCTTTAATTACTCTCTCTCTTGGGATATTTTCAAGGTGTTGGTTTTCATTCTTCTAATTATATCACTTATTATTTTGTTCTTACACACTGTTTCCTATTGATCAATTCATATATTCTTTTCATCCACCCTCACCACACCTCACCACACCTCATCACACTTCACCACACCTCACCACACTTCACCACAACACTATAACCCTCACTAATAACATCACACCCTCACCTCAGAACATTATCCTCCATCACCACCACCACATACACACACCACACACCACACCACCACAGAACACATCACACACCTTCCCCTCACCCTCACCATACCTTCTACACCCTTTCCTTAACTTTCAAACACATCACTCTCCCTCACACCACTACTACACTCACACTCAACACACCCTCACACCCTTCCCAAACACCCCAACACCTATACACCCTACACCAAACACACCTTCCTATGCCCCTATACCCACGTACATCACCATTCTTATTAAATTCCTGTACCCATCACCTAACCACACCATCCTCATTGCATTTTTCATCCCTCAAACACTACATTCCAGTACTTTCCAGCCTTCCAGCATTCCAGTCTTCCAGCACCTCAACCCAGAGTCCTTATAACCTCATCCAAGTACTTTTCAGCCTTCCAGCATTCCAGTACCTCAACCCTGTGTTCTTATAACGTCATCCAAGTATTTTCCAGCCTTCCAGCCTTCCAGCACCTCAATCC
>JAPQNM010000047.1:11460347-11465347 GCA_029783475.1 Metacarcinus magister
TTCCTTATCCTTATCTCCCTCTCTGCTTTCCTTTCCTCCTTATCTACTTTTATTGATTTTCCTCTGCTATTCTTCCTTATTCCCTCTCTCTCCCTCTTTCTCATATCCTTCTTGCCTTTCTCCATTTCTTTCTACCTCCCTTCCTTCCTTCCTCTTCTTTACTCAATTCCTTCCTCCCTCTCTCCTTCCCTCCCTCACTCACTCCTTCCTTTCCTTCTTTCCTCCATTCGTCCTTCTCTCCCATTCTTCCTTCCTTCCTTCCTGCATCCCTCTCTCCTACGCTCCCACTCTCTGTCCTTGCTTAACTATATCCTCCCTCCATCCTTCCCTTCCTTCCCTTCACCTGTCCCCTACCCCTTCATCACCCTTCTTCCTTCCCTTCCTTCCCTTCACCTGCCCCGCCCCCCCCCTCATCACCCCTTCCTCACCCGTCAATGAGCGGCACGTCTTTCAGCAGCTCCACGGCGGCGCTGAGTCTCTCCAGTTGGTCAGCATTAGGGTCAGCACGGAGGGTGAGGGGCACAGAGACCCCCACGCCCGCCACGCCCGCCAGCACCAGCACCAGACACACGCCTCCCCACACGTGCGCCGGGACCTCCACGCCTGCACAGGGAGGAAAGGAGAACAGGTGATGAGGGAGGAGGAGGAGGAGGAGTATGATGATGATGATGATGATGATGATGATGATGAGGAAGAGGAGAAGGAAAATGCAACATAGGACAAGTAAAAGAAAACAGAAGGAGGAGGAGGAGGAGGAGGAGGAGGAGGAGGAGGAGGAGGAGGAGGAGGAGGAGGAGGAGGAGGAGGAGGAGGAGGAGAGAGGAACTAACATGAGACTAAAATACTGATCGTAAGTACAGCTCTGTGAAAAGAATAGATAGAAAAGTGAAAAGGATCCTCCCCACCCACCCCTGCCTATAGAAGAGAGAGAGAGAGAGAGAGAGAGAGAGAGAGAGAGAGAGAGAGAGAGAGAGAGAGAGAGAGAGAGAGAGAGAGAGAGAGAGAGAGAGAATTGTTACATGTATTAAATGAATAAGATTATACTTGAGGGTTACTGGCACCAGGGGAATAATTGACTTTGTGCCAGTGTGGGCGTGATGGTGAGGCTGTGATGAGCGTGGGCGTGATGGTGAGGAGTGTCAAGCCTACACAAGAATGATCATAAAGTTGAATGTGAAGAAGTTAGTTGTAAGTCACCTAGAGGATTGTCAAAGCGTGTGGGACGTGGAAGACTTGAAAGACGTTATAGAGTTATACAAGCCAGGGAGAACAGACATTATATTATATAGGATTACAAAGGAAGAATAGATAACAGAACATTTGCTAGTATATAACGAGGATATCTGTTGACCTACGTACTGCTACTAGAAAGCTATGTGTGAGTTAACAAGGATAGACTAGAACAAGGCTTCTCCTCACCCACCTATCCTGCCGGTAACGTGCTGGCAGGAAACAGTTACACGTGAACACCATATATCATGTTGAAAATTAGGTCATAGAAAATGTATTGTAGATAATTCAAGTATATAGAGGAAGATAATATATATTTATCTAATGTTTATGCATCAAGGGGAAAGGAATAGTGTTAGTAATAATAATCAGACATCGCTTCTCTTCATAATAATAATAATAACAAGATAATTTACAGATAACAGTTATAATTCCATAGAAACAACCCATACAGACCCTAACATCCTAACGAGGCGGCCTTTCCTATATATATTCAGGCCAAGGATTACCTTTCCTATCCTCCTTAATTAATACAAAGGAGAGGTGACCGTGACCGGAACATTGAGTGAGTGGAGACTGTGGTTTGTGTGGAAGGTTTTAATTTACGATCGATTTTAGTTTAATTGTGAATTTCTTGTACAAATTTTCGTTTCAGCAAGTATCATGGGACAGCTGATTTAAGTTAACCAGCTGCAGCTACTCACTGAAACTTTCATAGACACAGAGAAAGGAAGGTTTTACACACACACACACGCACTCACACACACACGCACACACACACACACCACACACACACACACACACACACACACACACCACACACACACACACACACGAGTTCACGAGGAAGTCTTATTTAACTTAACTTAACAAGAGAAACAATTAATTATGTGACGGAAACCAAGAGATGAATGATTAGTTGTATCACGTTTATCATTTTGAATTATTTACTTGATCATTGCAATAATACTAATCATTATTAATCATTATTACACTTGGTTGTATCGTGTGTTAATTGTACAGCTCAGTGACAACACAATAAAAATAATAAAATAAACAAATATATACACACACAGTAAAATACAACACAAGGTTTAGCAGTAATTGGCACACAACTGTTTCTCGTTGTCGCTTTATTTGTAAAGATCAAAGAATCGCACTGATTGATGTGAAATTGAATAAAACTCTTTATAAAACTTGTAACATGAATCCAGGTAATACTTTCCCGGAAACACAGACTGTCAGGTTCTATATAGTGTTTCCTTGTACTGTTTAGTCTATTACGTTGCGACCAGTCTTGTTGCGCCTTGTTGTGTTCTGTTAAGTAATGCAACGTTCCTTCCTTCCCTCGTGGGTGTGAGGCTTGAGCTGCAGCACGTCCTGGAAGTGGAGTCTCGTAAGTGACTTGTAATGGTACGATTATTTCCGTCTTACTGTGCTTAAAGTTCCCCGTTATGAAGCCAAGCACCGCACGCTGGCCTTGTTCCTAGTGTGTGTGTGTGTGTGTGTGTGTGTGTGTGTGTGTGTGTGTGTGTGTGTGTGTGTGTGTGTGTGTGTGTGTGTGTGTGTGTGTGTGTGTGTGTGTGTGTGTTCTTCTTCCAGTGGCTTGCTATGGGCTGGTATCGTGTCCATTGTTCTTGGTCCGAGGTGCATGACGGTCCACTTGTCAGGATGAAGGGAATCTGCTGCTTGTCAAACCATTTTCAGGATGGTATCACGTTTTTCATGGCCAGCGGTCTTCAATCCAGCTTTGTGTCGCCCACACATGGCGATATAATGGATTTAAAGACCAATTTGAATTTCTATACATGTGTTAGGCGGCGGTGGCGGCGGCGGTGAGGGCGGCTGTGGAGTGGTCAGTGTGTGGCGGTGACTCAAAATGTTCTCTTTACTTTGGTGTGTGGAACAATACCTGGTTTTTGACTCACCAATGGACAGTGAGTGTTTGTGGATTAAGAATGTATCAAGCAAACCGAAACAAACGAATAGAATCACCCGAGACAAAACGAGAGTAAAAAAAAAAAATGTGTGTTGTGTTATTTCACGTCAATTTTACTTCTATGAAATCCGTGAATCTTTGTAAACATTGATGGCGGCGTTTGAGGGAAAGTGTTCTGTGTGACGCCACCACCGATGCACATTTTTCAACGTGCGGTGTTTGCTCTGCCAGTCAGATCGAGGCTGTACTCCAGATCAAACGTATTTTCGCAAATTAAAAGAACGAATTACAGATGTAAGCTACAGGTGTCCGCCCCGAGTATCTATTCTTCAATAATAAGTTGTTGTCTTTTACTGCAACACACTCGCTGATCCACACACCTGCATAATGTATCCCCGATTACTGCATCGTGTTAGCCTTTGATGAAGGATTGCAGTGAAACTTTCCCGTGTTCGAGGAGTATTAAGCGGCGGTGTATTTATCTATCCAGAGATTTTCATTAATATTGAGGAAGACATCAATCAAGTGATCAAACAAGAGTATTTATGATGAAATAGTAATGCTTATCCGGAATTAACAATAATGTTATCAACTTACAGATAACTTACTAAAATGTCCCTTTGATACTCTTTGAAAGCTGTACTTGATATTAACAGCAGTTCAACGTAATCCATAATTTTTTTTTAAATCGTAGTTATCTTACAGCTTCAAACCTTCGAGTATTTTATTAATTGTATTTACATGACTAAGATCAGCGGATGTATGACTTGTGTTTTACTCTTGTGTGACCTCAGGGACAAGTTGTGTGGGTCTGTTAAGGTATTGGGATCACATTTATGTAAATATGTTTATAGTACTTCTCGTGCCCGGGTCTCCCTTGTCCCTAGAGGCTCAGCTCCATTTGAGGGACGACAGGGTAGGGGACGGACGTGGTGGTGTACGCAGGGAGGACTGAAACAAAACCTTCGTTGTGGGGTTGGAATCCATTCTTGTCTGTTTAGGGACGGTCGTTAGTCTTAGTTTAATCCATACTTCTCATGCATTGTAAATCACCTTTTGTTCACGTTATTCTGAGTTTACGAACCAACTTGCTTGACATGTTTGCGTTTGTTATTGCACATTAAGTTCCATATAACCGTCAGCCTGTACGAGCACCTTCTTATTGGTCAGGTCATGTCAGGTCGTGTCAGCCAACCTCGATGCTTGGTCATTTACAAGATTTTAACAATAGCTCCCTTCACTTCAATGGACGTTGTGTATATTTTTTACTTTTTAAAATAATTCATCCTTCTGTTTTTTTTCTTTTCTACTTAGCAAGGGATGATTCTTTAAGCAGTATAAAGCAGCATGAAGTCTCGCTGTACTTAAAAGACTATCAAGACTAAACTAAAGTATATTCATCGCAAAACTTAACTTAAAACACTCCGAACTGATTACAATTAATTACCAAACGTATTTTTAACATTACCCCAAAAACTAGTTCCCTTTCCACCCGCCCACCCGAGCGTCGCGTCCAGGGGCTGCCTTCAACCTCCTTCCCTGACACATGATGGAGCTGCATTGCCTTCCCGTTACGGTCACTTTACGACCCGCGAAAGGAATGGATCGACTATGAATTTGGAAAGTCTGTTACCCACCTGATCACCCGCCATCGACTTCCAATCCAGGTGAAGGAGGAGGAGGAGGAGGAGGAGGAGGAGGAGGAGGAGGAGGAGGAGGAGGAGGAGGAGGAGGAGGAGGAGGAGGAGGAGGAGGAGGACGGGGAGGAGTAGGAAGCTAAGAAGAAGAAGGACGTGGAGGAGAAGAAGGATAAATACATAGAAGAGGAGGA
>JAPQNM010000047.1:11472847-11477847 GCA_029783475.1 Metacarcinus magister
TCTTCCTCTTCACACTCTTCTTCTTCTTCCTCTTCACACTCTTCCTCCTCCTCCTCTCCTCTTCTTCTTCTTCTTCTTCTTCTTCTTCTTCTTCTTCTTCTTCTTCTTCTTCTTCTTCTTCTTCTTCTTCTTCTTCTTCTTCTTCTTCTTCTTCTTCTTCCCGCAAGTTTTCCTTCTCTTCCTCTCCAACCTATACTTTCAAATACAAAACTACAGGAGCAGAGGAGGTCTCGGCCAAGGAAAGCAAGGCCAGGAAGAGAAGGCGACAGAGACAGAAGCAGCAGGAGCAGCGGAACTGAACAGGCCGCCAAGATGGACCGGGAACTTGTCCGGGCTGTGACAAGCCGAGGTGAGGCGCCGAGCGGAAGTTTCCTATTACCGACATACGCGTGCGTATCTATCTATCTCTCTTTCTATACGCCACATAGATAGAGAAATAAATAGATAAAACATTTTAATAACTCAACAATTACGACATGCTGAGCTGGTAGGTAGGTAGGTAGGTAGTTAATTAGTTGTTAAGTAGGTAGGTAGGTAGGTAGTTAGTTAGGTAGTTAGATAGCTAGGTGGTTAGGTAGGTAGTTGTTAAGTAGATATGTATGTATGTGCACGTAAGTAGGTAGATAAGTGGGTATTATACTTTTAAGATCTATTATGTATGTAATTATAAGGTATGCATTTATTATGTATGTATTTATTATGTATTATGTATGTATTAATGATGTATATATGTATTAAGTATGTATTTATTATGTATAATGTATGTATTTATGATGTATATATGTATTAAGTATGTATTTATAAAAAAAAGAGTATGTATATGTCTATATTATGTATGTATCAATTATGTATGTATTGATAAAGAACAAATTTATATATATGTATGTATTAGGTATGTATTTATTATGTTTGCATTTACTATGTGTGTGTGTGTATGAATGCGTTTATGTGTATATATGTGGATGTGGATGTGAGTGTGTGTGTGTGTGTGTGTGTGTGTGTGTGTGTGTGTGTGTGTGTGTGTGTGTGTGTGTGTGTGTGTGTGTGTGTGTGTGTGTGTTTGTGTTGGTAGTGTGTGGGTGTCTTTGTGTGTTGGTGGTGCCTGGGTATTAGTGGAATGTATGTGTGTGTGTGCATGTGTGTGTATTACGTGGAGTGAGTGTATTTGTGTATCTGTGTGTGTATGTGTGTTGGGGAAGCGTTGTGAGTGTGTGTATGTGTGTAGGGGGAATGAGTGTTTGTGTTGATGGTGGTGCCTGGTTGTGTTTTGGGGTATTGATAATTGGGGTGTTTTGGGGTATTGATAATGGGGTGTGTTTTGGGGGTATTGATAAGTGGGGTGTGTTTTGGGGTATTGATAAGTGGGGTGTGTTTTGGGGTATTGATAAGTGGGGTGTGTTTTGGGGTATTGATAAGTGGGGTGTGTTTTGGGGTATTGATAAGTGGGGTGTGTTTTGGGGTATTGATAAGTGGGGTGTGTTTTGGGGTATTGATAAGTGGGGTGTGTTTTGGGGTATTGATAAGTGGGGTGTGTTTTGGGGTATTGATAAGTGGGGTGTGTTTTGGGGTATTGATAAGTGGGGTGTGTTTTGGGGTATTGATAAGTGGGGTGTGTTTTGGGGTATTGATAAGTGGGGTGTGTTTTGGGGTATTGATAAGTGGGGTGTGTTTTGGGGTATTGATAAGTGGGGTGTGTTTTGGGGTATTGATAAGTGGGGTGTGTTTTGGGGGTATTGATAAGTGGGGTGTGTTTTGGGGTATTGATAAGTGGGGTGTGTTTTGGGGTATTGATAAGTGGGATGTGTTTTGGGGTATTGATAATTGGGGTATAATTTGGGGTATTGATAAAGGAGTGTGTTTTTGGGGGTATTGATAAGTGGGGGGTGTTTTTTGGGTATTGATAATTGAGGTGTGTTTTGGGGGTATTGATAAGGTGGGGTGTGTTTTAAGGTATTGATAATTGGGGTATATTTTGAGGTATTGATAAAGGAGTGTGTTTTTGGGGTATTGGTAAGTGGGGTATGTTTTTTGGGTATTGATAATTGGGGTGTGTTTTGTAGTATTGATAATTGGGGGGTGTTTTCGGGTATTGATAATTAGGGTGTGTTTTGGGGGTATTGATAATTGGGGTGTGTTTGCGGGGCTGCGGGGCTGCAGAACTGCGGAGCCTTGAGGCAGCTAGGCTGCAGGGGTGCAGGGTTGCGAGGCTGCAGGGCTGTGCGGGTGCACGGCTGTAAGGCTGCGGGGCTGCGGGGCTGTAAGACTGCTGGCCTGTGGAGCTGCAGGGTTGCGGGGCTGTGGGGGTGCAAGGCTTCGGGGCTACGGGGCTTCGTGGTTGTAGTGTCATGGGGCAGCAGGGCTGCGGGGCTGAAGGGCTGTGGGCTGCAGGGCAGCGGTGTTATGGGTCTGCGGGATTGTGGGGTTGCGGGGCTGCGCGGATGCAGGGCTGCGGGGTTTCGCAGTTGTGGGGCCGTGGGGCAGAGGGGCTGCGGGGCTGAAGGGCTGCAGGGCTGCAGGGCAGCGGTGTTATGGGTCTGCGGGATTGTGGGGTTGCGGGGCTGCGCGGATGCAGGGCTGCGGGGTTTCGCAGTTGTGGGGCCGTGGGGCAGAGGGGCTGTGGGGCTGAAGGGCTGCTGTGATGCAGGGCTGTGGGGCTGCAGGGCCTCGGGGCTACGGGGCTGCAGTGCCTCGGGGCTACGGGGCTGCAGTGCCTCGGGGCTACGGGGCTGCAGTGCCTCGGGGCTACGGGGCTGCAGTGCCTCGGGGCTACGGGGCTGCAGTGCCTCGGGGCTGCGGGACTGCGGGGATTAGGGGCAGCAGGTTTGCGGGGCTGCAGGGCTGCGGGGTGCGCGGGCCCGCGGGCCTCGCGGGTGCGGGCCCGTGGGGCACCGGGGCTGCGGAGCTGCAATTCAGCGGGGCTGAGGGGTTGCTGGGCCTCAGGGCTGCTGGGCTGCGGGGCAGCGTGGCTGCGGGGTTGCGGGGTTGCGGAGCTGCGGAGCTGCGGGTTTGCGGGTCTGCAGGGCTGCGTGGCTGCACGACTACGGGGCCTCGCGGCTGCGGGGCCTCGCGGCTGCGGGGCCTCGCGGCTGCGGGGCCTCGCGGCTGCGGGGCCTCGCGGCTGCGGGGCCTCGAGGCTGCGGGGCCTCGAGGCTGCGGGGTCTCGCGGCTGCGGGGCCTCGCGGCTGCGGGGCCTCGAGGCTGCGGGGCCTCGAGGCTGCGGGGCCTCGCGGCTGCGGGGCCTCGAGGCTGCGGGGCCTCGAGGCAGCGGGGCTGTAGGGCTGCAGGGCAACGGGACTGTGGTGCCTCGCCGGTGTAGGGCCGTGGGGCACCGGGGCTGCGGCGCTGCAGTTCAGCGGGGCTGCGGGGTTGTGGGGCTGCGGGGTTGTGGGGCTGCGGGGCTGTGGGGCTGCGGGGTTGTGGGGCTGCGGGGTTGTGGGGCTGTGGGGCTGTGGGGCTGCAGGGCTGCGGGGCTGTGGGGTTGTGGGGCTGCAGGGCTGCGGGGCTACAGGGCTGTGGGATTGTGGGGCTGCCTATCATGAGTGTCGTGAAAGCTGCACCAGACGGTCTTCTGAAGATGATACACTGCAACTGCACCACAGCTTGTGACACACCCCGTTGCAGCTGCACAAAGAATGGACTTCCGTGTACGTCTGCATGTGGATCATGCCAAGTGACGTTTTGTGACAATCCACTAAATCAAGCCTCTGAGGAACTAGGGAACAGTGATGAAGACTGAAAATATACGGTAAACAGTCATTATGTAACGTTCACAAATAACTGTTCCGTGCCACCAGGTGTTCAGTCAATTTGTTTCAGATGGAAAATGTAATGATTTTACGCCCTTCATTTTTTGCCGTCATCTTGGATTTTTTATTAAATGCTGATCAGATCTGAATTTCATTGACACCAGTGGACTGCTGATCCATTAAAACGATGAACCAGAACCAAAAACTATGTTTCTATCACAATTATTAAAGAAGTTATAGCTGTTTTAGGTATTTCAAAGCACGGTGGCGGCCATCTTGAAAATGACTCAGTTTTAACCAATTTTGGGATGTCAGATTTTAGTAGACTTTTTTTCTGTTGATCAGTATATCCAGCCGGAATGAAAACCATTGAAAAACCTTTTTTTGCAATGTGTTGTGGGTCAGGTGGTATATCGACTCAACTACTCCTTCCTTCCCTCCTTCTCCTCTCCTTTCCTGTAATTCCTTCATTTTCCCTTCTACACTCTTCACTCTCTCCTTGTTCACACATCGCCTCATTTTCCCTGCCCTGCCCTTCCCTTCCCCTCCCTCCCATCCACTCCCACCTCGATGCCTTTCCGTAAGAATGCATCACTCTGCATTTTTAACCATTACTCTTCTTTACATCAATCCTCGCTCCCTTAAAAATTAAAACGAGTAAAAGTAAGAATAAGAAAAGAAAAAGAAAAGAGAACTTAAAGAAGGTTTACCCAATTAATGAAAATTGCTCCGGAAATAGGAGTGGAAAGTATCTCATCACGTGAAGAGGAATGGCCACCTTCTTGAGGAGCGGCACCACTCGCCCTTCACCTCGCATCACCTTCCCTGAAACGCCTCACTCGTTAGTGTAAATGTGAACACCAGGCAGACGCATCACGGGGGAAGCAGCCTTAACGACACCTGCCTGCTGCCCCTTGTAGGCACCTGCTTTAGGTGTGCTGGGCGGCGTGAGGGAAGGCACAGCAATGAGGGAGGTGCTCTTCTAGACACACCTGTAAATGTCTAGATAACACTTCTTGCAGAATACAAGACTCACCTTTCCCTTTGAAATACAACACCAGCGCTGCCGCTCCAGCAGTGAAACCCTAACACAGGGCGTGGCTGGCAAGGGCGGTCCCGAGGAGCGAGTCTTGATGCGTCTCGAGCCAGCGACGATTTGTACTCGTTTTCTCTGATGGCAGAACAAGGAAGTTTGGCATCAAGGGCTGGTAAAGATGCGTCAGGATGTGCTACGTAAGGCTCCTGAGACTCGTG
>JAPQNM010000047.1:11482847-11490347 GCA_029783475.1 Metacarcinus magister
AGCAAGTCATTTGTGTGAATTATGAACCACAAAGTGGCGTTGGTAAAGGCGGGGGGGAGGAGGGTGGCGGCGACGCAACACCAACACACACCAACGAACGAACGAACGAAACAAGCAAACAAGAAAACAATCAATTAATCAAGCAAACAAGTAAACAAACAATCAAACAAACAAACAAACAATCAACCAAACAACCAAACAATGAAGTAAACAAGTAAACAAGCCTCACCACCTTCCCTGAGCCTCGCCGCAACAGATGCACACACCTCAGTATAAACATTTGCTTCCTACCACACCACCAGGGACCAGCACCAGCAGTCTCTCTCTTTTCTCTCTCTTTTTTTTTCTCTCTCTCTCTCTCTCTCTCTCTCTCTCTCTCTCTCTCTTCTCTCTCTCTCTCTCTCTCTCTCTCTCTCTCTCTCTCGTGTTCAAATATTCACCACAAGATCATTCCTTTATTCGTTCCCTTTTTTCCGCATTTTCTGTATTTATGTATGTATAGAATTATTTGTATTTTTCAATCCTCTCTCTTTTCTCTCTCTCTTTTGTTAAACTATTTACCACATGATAGTTTAAATGTTAGTTTCCGTTTTCTCTCTTTGTTTTTCCTTGTTTATGTTTATGTAGAATTATTAGTATTTTTCAATCTTCTTTCTTTTGTTATTCTTTTGTTCAATTATTTATCACAAAATAGTTTATATAATAGTTTCCTTTACTCTGTCCCTTCCTTTCCTTCCTTTTTTTTTAATGTTTATGCATATAAGAGTAAAATTATTCATCTTTTCTTAATGCGCATCAAATGTTCTTTAAAATTAAGTTAGGAAAATTACGCCACGACAGTCCTTTTTTTCTTTCCTTTCCACGGCACAATATTGAGTGTAGATGTCACTGAAATCCTGCACAGCAAACAGAATGGTTATACATCACTGATTACTGCATTGAAATGGCTACCGTGTGCACAGGGGGAATACAGACACGATGCAAACTGCCAGAATCTATGAGTGTGCTAGCTGACAGGAATGATGACACTGTGCAAACCTGTAGAATGTTAAAGTTTCCTAGTTCCCTTTCCCACATACGACGCGCAAACACGTGCTCATCACCACCTCGATCACCCTTCTACAGGTTAACAAACAGACGCATCCGAAAAGAGTACAAACGGTTTCACGGCAATAAGCGGACATATCTCTTTTTCATTACTATCGTTCATTCTGACAAACGTGTGAAAAGCAAGTGGAAATGAATGCTTGTCAAGGGGAGTGGTGGCAAGTGTGATGGGTGAGGAGGCAAGGTGAGTCTGTCCTCGCTCTGCCCGCCAGGTGACAGGTGGGCTGGCTGCAGGACCAGACTCACCTGCCGCCCCCCCCTCCGCCGCCTCCCTTCCAGGCTTGCTCGTTGCATTGCCATTTCACCTCCGCGGGAATGGAACTACTGTTATGACAAACTTTATTGATGCGACTTTTTCATGATAACTCATTTTTTTCTCACTCATGTTTATTTTTTCCCTTCAATATAGTTTGATTACATATAATTACTCTTCAAGATATCTAGTTTTAATCATGAATACAAATTTTTTCAGTACTGCTTACTGAAAAATTTAATGCATTTTTTCACAACAGACCTACAGTGAAAAAAACAACATTGATATAGAACCCAAAGTAATCAGGGTCGTGGAGTCCCAACACAACACTGATACAATGAGAACATTCCAAACACATATACCTTTCCTCCCTTTGACGTCAGCGGTCGAAAGAAAGAAAAAAAAGGACAGACACACCCTAGATAGATGGGCAGCGGAGGGAGACACGCCCCAGGGCCTCTGTAGGGGAGTAGCGTGACTCTCCCGAGGATCATGTTCAACACCAGTATATGGATGATGTGAGGCGGTAAGACCATCTATTTCAGTGTGTCAGTTCATCCGTCAAGGGTCACGCAGCTGTGTACTGTAACTCTCTCACTGAACCTTATCTTCCTCCTCATACACACGCACACGCACACGCACACACACGCACACGCACACGCACACGCACACGCACACGCACACGCACACGCACACGCACACACACACACACACCACAATCATGTCAACGCAACATTTACATAAGAAAGACCATGACGTGTTAACTCGTGTCTACGTTCCTACGGCACACTTGGAAGCGGGGAACCGAAGGTGTTGTCTTCTTTACCTCTTATACAGTGTCTGGTGAGAACGAAACAGGAGTCAGTTTTTTTTTTTATAGAGCTACGTAACTGTGGTGTGACTGTGTGGTGCCGTGATGGTGTGACTGTGGTGACGTGATGATGTGATTGTATAGTGGCGTGATGGTGTTGCAGCCAGGCTTGTGGGGGACTGGGAATGGTGTCTGTCCACGTTATCCCTGTTGTGAGGTTATCTGCAGCCTGTTATAGGTGATGGTACTTTACCCTCGGGAGGCACCATTGGGGTCCTTACACTGATGGGACCGCCCGTGCTGGCTGGCTTGACGCGGCGCGGCGGCTGCTGTAATAATCGTTGTCCATTCACTATTTGTTTTGGTGGTTACTGAATGTCTAGTCAGCCATTAACCATCAGCTTTGTCGAATATAACCTTTCTTAAGCCTTGTTATTAGAATTGTTTTATGTAGTGATAACCTTTACGTTCCAGTCTCGTAGCCTGGAACGGTATGGAACAGTTATGAACTCTGGAACGGTATGGAACAGTCGTGAACCCTTGTAACGGTGTAGGGGGATGGATGGAGGGATGGTGAGCCTGCCTTCACCACCCAATACTCGCTGAACCTTCATGAAGTAACAACGATTATTCTCATACATTCACAAAACCTGGACCGTTAATAGACTGACAGTGACCGACCTTTTGCTAACCAACCACTCCTACTCACTCGCAACTTGACCGAGAGAGAAAACGAAAGAGAAAGAGAGAGAGAAAAAAAATAGTCCATTAGTGAAGCATGAATTAATGAACACTTAAACTGGACACACACAAAAAAAAAGAAAAAAGGAAAGGGACTGAAATACCATAGATATCCAGTGTTGATTTTCACCACAATAACAATTACGTGAGAAGCAAGGTACCTCCCCCCACCCTCCCCCCCCCCCGAGGTGTTCCGATGCAGGAGTAAAGGTGTGGGGAGTGTGGGGATGTTGGGGAGGGAGGGGGGTGATGCAAAGCGTAGTATAAGGCCACATAACTATTAAGGAGGAGAGGGGAAACGAGCCGCCGTTGTGATACGAGGGAAAAATGGAAACACACAGATTTTTATTTGGTGCAGGGATGAAGAGCAGGAAGAGGGAAGAGAAAGAATGGAGTGGGAGGGAGGGAGGGAGGGAAAAAATGGAGAGGGAGATTTAGAAAAGGGAAAGGAATGGAAAGGCTGTATTATCAGGTAAGGGAGAGAAAGACAGGGAAAGGAAAAGGGAGAGAAAAGGAGGGAAAAGCAGTATCATCAGGTGAGGAGAGAAAGATAAGGAAGGGAAAGAGAGAGAAAGGGAGAGAAAGACAATATTATCACGTAAGAGGGAGAGAAGGAGAGAGAAAGGTAAGAAGGAATAACGATGAGATGGAAAAGGAGGAAAAAGTAAGGAAAGGGAAGGAAAGAAAAGGGAAGGAAGGGAAGGGAAGGAAAGGGAAGGGAAGGGAAGGGAAGGGAAGGGAAGGGAAGGGAAGGGAAGGGAAGGGAAGGGAAGGGAAGGGAAGGGAAGGGAAGGGAAGGGAGGGAAAGCGAAGGGATGTAGAAGTAAAACAGTAACGGTAGTGAATGGATAGGGGAACGAGGAAAAAAGTTAAGGAAGGGAGGGAAGGGAGGAAAGGTAGGAGAGGAAAATAGTAAAAGAAGGAAGAGGAGGGATGATGAAACAGAGATGAGATGTGAGGGAGGAAGCTGCGATGAAGGAAGGGAAGGGGAGGAGGTGGTGGTGAGGGGAGTGAAGGGAAGGGGAAGGGGTGTCATTTAGGAAAGAGAAGGGAAAGGGGTAGGAGAGGATAGCAGTGAAGGGGGGAAGGGGAAGAGCAGGGAAAGGGATGGGGTGACAGTGAGGGGATGGAAGGGAAAGGAAGGGGAAGGGAAGGGCAAGGAAGGAAAGGGAAGGGAAGGGGAAAAGCAAGGTTGTAGCAGTTAGAGAAGGAATGGGGAACAGCAAGCAAGGAAAGAGGTAGGAATGAAGGGAAAGAAGAGGAAAAAAAGAGGAAAGAAGAGGGAAGAAGAGAAGAAGAAGAGGAACAAAGGAGAAAGATGAGGAGAAGAAGAGGAAAAGAAGGGGAATGGAGGGCAAAGAAGAGGAAAAGAAGAGGAAAAACAAGAAAAAGAAGAATCAAAGGGAAAATAAGAGAAAAAGAAGGAAAATCAAAGAGGAAAAAGGTGAAAAGAAGAGGAAAAGAAGGAGGAATAAAAGGAAAAAAGGAGAATCAAGAGAAAAAGAAGAGAGAAGAGGAAAGAAAGGGGAAAAAAGAGTAGGAGCACAATTATTCAGTAGAAGCATCCTACTCTCCACTCCATCAGCCTCGCTTCAACAGACAGTCCTTTCTTCCTTCCTTCCTTTCTTTCCTTTCTTCGCCTTCCTACTCACTGACCTCCTTCCCTTAACACAGCGTCTAGGGTTGTGTTAAGGCATTGATGAGCCTCTGCCAACCTAACCTAACCTAACCTAACCTAACATAACTTCTCCTAACTTAACTAACCTAACTTAACCTAACAACAACAGGAAATAGAACTAGTACATAAGGTGATTATAGGTAGAGACGAAGGAAGGTGGGTTTAGTTCAGTTCAGTTCGGTTCGGTTCGGTTCGGTTCGGTTCGGTTCGGTTCGATTCGGTTCGTCATTTTCCAAGTTAGTTAATTAGTTTGTTGGATTCTCTAGTGTCGACGTGTCTTCTCGGTCATTAGAGATAATTTAAGGTCTTTTATCTCTTTCTTTCTTTCTCTCTTTCTCTTTTTTTTTCTCTCTCTCTTGGGATTTTCCTTTTTCCTTTATGTCTCTCTCTCTCTCTCTCTCTCTCTCTCTCTCTCTCTCTCTCTCTCTCTCTCTCTCTCTCTCTCTCTCTCTCTCTCTCTCTCAGTCCTCATTATCTTTACGCTTTTGGCAAATTAGTTTTCCTTTTTTTCTTAAGTTTTGCTTCGCTTTTTTCCTTTTTTTTTTTTCCTTCTTTTGAGTTCTCGTTTCCTAATTTGCATTTTTTTTTTTCGGAGGTTGGTGGAAGGACTTTATTTTTTTTTTTTTCCCTGCGTGTGGTTTTTTCCCTGCGTTTTTTTTCCCTCTGGTTTTTTCCCTGTCTGGCTTTTTTTTTCCTGTGTGTGTGTGTTTTATTCCTTGTCTGTTTTTTTTTCCTGTGTCTGTTTTTTTTTCCTGTGTCTGTGTTTTTTCCCTGTCTGTGTTTTTTCCCTGTCTGTTTTTTTCCCTGTCTGTGTTTTTTCCCTGTCTGTTTTTTTCCCTGTCTGGTTTTTTTTTCCTATGTATATTATTTTCCTCTTTTTTTTCCCCGTGTTTTTTTCCGTGTGTGTGTTTTATTGCCTGTGTTTGTTTTTATTCCTGTGTTTTTTCCCCTGCGCATGTGTTTTTTTCCCTGTGTGTGTGTGTGTTTTTTCCCCTCTAGCAGACTCGGGCGGATCGTCTGTCAAATATTTCCATGTTTGCTTGTTGAGGAAAGAAAGATTTGCTTGTATTCGAGATGTGATTAACAGCCTCCATTGTGTTCTTCTCTTACACACACACACACACACACACACACACACACACACACACACACACACACACACACACACACACTCATCCTCCTCCCACACATGCTATCTTCATCAGGGCCGATAATCCCTACACACACATCCTTAATCCCTCGCCCATATCCCCTGACATCCTCCCCTGATCCCCTGTTTCCCCTCGTCATCGCCTTCACATCCTAGCGGGTCGGCAGCTCCTCCACACGCCCCGCTGAGCTACCATCGATCTACCACCACCACCACCACCACCACAACTACCACCACTACTACTACTACTTTCACTTCCATCACTACTACTGCTACTACTTCCACCACTAAGAGAAGAGAATCCGTTTCCCCTCACACTGTATTCTCCTCGTTTAATCTTCCCTCAGTCAGCCCACCAAGTAAAGTAAAGAGGTTCCTTCTTTCCCCTCATCCCTCTCCCCTCTCAAGTTAAATCTCCACATTCAAGTTTTGTTTTTTTTTCCCTTCTTTTCTTTTCTGGTGTTTTGGACGTGGAAGGTTTGACTCTCATTTCCTTTTTCTTTCTTTTTTTGAGGTATTTATATAATAACTTAGGGATTATCTCTTGTCGTTTTGGATTTATTTTCCTGATAACTCTTTCCTGGATGCAGTGTGCGCGGCGGTATTGTCACTATCAATCAGGTGTTGAAAGGAACGCTGTCTCGGGGTGTGTGGTTGGTGTGCAGTGATGGTGTGTTATGGTTGTGTAGTGGCGTGTGTGTGGTGGTGTGTGGTGGTGGCGTGTGGTGGTGTGTGTGTGTGTGTGTGTGTGTGGTAATGTGTGGTGTGTGGTGGTGGTGTTAAGAAAAATAATCTAGAGCCCAATAAGACCGCATGACAGGCTAAAATAATACGGCAATAAACTGCGTAAGCTTCCCAGAAAACCCCAAATCACAGGCAAAGAAAATGGAAGGTGGGAGGGAGTCAGGGTGGGTAGGGGAGGCTGGGTTAATAGAGGTCTTACTTCAGGCGAGACAGGATAACGGAAACGAGGACGACGAAAGGGGAAAAAAAGGATAAAACAGTCAAGGAGAGGAATTTCTAAGTAAGTTGATGAAGTTTCTCAGAACGCCCACCTTTATGGTAATCCTTTGGGGGGGGGCGATGGGCGGGGTGTGAGAGGGGGGCGGCGGGCGCAAGGGGACGGGGAGTGGAATGTGGCAGAGTTATGCATTTCAAAAGTTATTCGTTAAGATAAAGTTTACACTGATTATTCATTCCAAGAAGCGATGTCACATGAGGATATTAATGTGATGTCAGGTGTTGAAGTGAAGGTGTTGGTGTTGAAGTGAAGGTGTTGGTGGTGATGTCAGGTGTTGAAGTGAACGTGGTGTTGGTGGTGATGTCAGGTGTTGAAGTGAACGTGTTGGTGGTGATGTCAGGTATTGAAGTGAAGGTGTTGGTGGTGATGTCAGGTGTTGAAGTGAACGTGGTGTTGGTGGTGATGTCAGGTGTTGAAGTGAAGGTGTTGGTGGTGATGTCAGGTGTTGAAGTGAAAGTGTTAAAATAAATATGCATAAAATAAAAACATTAATGTGAAGAGTCTCGTTCTGTCACACGTCACAACATCACATATTAAAAAAAAAAAAATAGTATATACATACATTAAAATATAATAAAATATAAATAAAATCACGACAATTCACGAGGCAAAAACTTATAAATAATTCACTTTTTCACTCATACATAAAAAAAAAAAAAGTCAATCGTCGTAAGTCATGTCACTTATACATTTCACAACCTCAGTGACACAATAACATAGTATACGCCATTAATGCCTC
>JAPQNM010000047.1:11500347-11537847 GCA_029783475.1 Metacarcinus magister
GGAAAATGAAAAAATTTATTAAAAGTAATAGACAAAATTAAGAAGAAACAAGATAAACGATGGAAATAAAGATAAAAGTAAGAAACATGGAATGTGAGGAGAGAGAGAATAAGAGGAAGAGAGAAGAGGAGGAAGATAAAAGAAGAAGAGAGATAAAAGAAGAAGAGAAGAGAGGTAAGAACAGTATAAGTAAGGTAATAGCAAGAGAAGAGAGAGAAGAGAGAAAAGAGAGAAAAGAGAGAGAGAGAGAGAGAGAGAGAGAGAGAGAGAGAGAGAGAGAGAGAGAGAGAGAGAGAGAGAGAGAGAGAGAGAGAGAGAGAGAGAGAGAGAGAGAGAGAGACGAAACTGCAACACACATACACCCAGATTGACTGACTAACTGACTGACTGACTGACTGACTGACTGACTGACTGACTGACTGACTGACTGACTGACTGACTGACTGACTGACTGACTGAGTATACACGAATAAAATTAATACTACTACGAAGGAAGGAAGGAAGGAGGGAAGAAGAGGAGGAAGAGCAAGAAGGAAGAGGAAGGAAGAAGGGAGAGACAAAATAAATTGAACTTGCAAAACAAATATAATAATAATAATAAATAAATTGATTAAAAGTTATATCTATACCAGTGAGCCAAGTGACGCGGTGAGCCAAATAACGGGTCAACACAATGCAATGACCTTGAACACAACACTAATAATTAATAGGGGAAAAAAAGACAGTATTTTCCCTCCTCTGGTAACTGTGAGGATGCAACAATAATAAGGGAAAAAAAAATATTCACTCTCATCTGGTAATAGTATTGTCAGAAAAAGAAAAAAATTAAACCAAAAAAGGAAATAAAAAAAAAACTTCAAAATAAAAAGTAAAGAATAAAAACGAAAACTAATCTTCCTTCCAAGTAAAAAAAAAAAAAATATATATATATAAAGAACGAAACTTTGCAAAATTAGTGGGAAAAAAAAGTGATGTAATAGACAGTAAGTGGAGAGGAAAGAAAGAAAAGAAACAGAAGAAACAGAATAACTTGGTAATAAGAATAAAGTGTATGAGCATCAAGGTAGATTACAAAGGAAGGAAGGAAGGAAGGTAGGAAGGAAGGAAGGAAGGAAAGAAGGAAGGAAGGAAGATAATAACTATATTCCTGAGTTAACACTGTACTATATTATCATTCTTAACAAGCGAAGAGAAGAGAGAGGAGGAAGGAAGGAAGGAAGGAAGGAAGGAAGGAAGGAAAGAAGGAAGGAAGGAAGGAAGGAGGGAAGGAAGAAAGTAAGGAAAGAGGGGAGAAGTGAATGGAAGCAGGGATGAGATAAGTAGAAGGAGGAAGAGGAGGAGGAGGAGGAGGAGGAGGAGGAGGAGGAGGAGGAGGAGGAGGAGGAGGAGGAGGAGGAGGAGGAGGAGGAGGAATCAAATAAGACGACTGTGTCTGTATTCTTAACAAATTATGTATGTATATGTACGTATGTGTGTAGGTATGGAGAGAGAGAGAGAGAGAGAGAGAGAGAGAGAGAGAGAGAGAGAGAGAGAGAGAGAGAGAGAGAGAGAGAGAGAGAGAGAGAGAGAGAGAGAGAGAGAGAGAGAGAGAGAGAGAGAGAGAGAGAGAGAGAGGCATTGTTCATTAATATCGATGTAAACTGATACATAAAAGCAGGGAAAGAAGTGAGGGAAAAAAAGGGGAAGAACGCCTCACCCAACAAAGGGAAGGAAGGAAAAGTAAACGAGGGAGGAAGGAAAGAAAGAAAAAAAAAGAAAGAAAGACAAACAAGAGAAAATAAAGAAGGGTTGGTAACTTGAGTAAGCAATCACGCCTCAACACACACACACACACACACACACACACACACACACACACACACACACACACACACACACACACACACACACACACACACACCCCGACAAAAATATATATATAAATCTTTTTCTTATTTTCTTTATAAATTTCATGCCGTATTTCTATCTTGCAAGGTATCGTTTCTCATCCAGCCAGCCTGGTGTGGAGGGATGGGTGGTGGGGAGGAGCCTTCTACTGTACTATCTTTTCTTTCATATTAGTAAGTCTTCGTAAAAAAAAGTACCCTCGTCCTAGGCAATAGTCCTCTTACTGCCTGTGCTTTCTATGTAACCCTCCTCCTCCTCCTCCTCCTCCTCCTCCTGATGTTAGTGGTCATCATAATTTTCCTCTCCACTTTTCCTCTCTTTTATCTCTGCATCAAAGACACTCTCCACCTCTTCACTCTTGTAACGGGAACGAACGCTCACAACACACTATTTTTCTACACTATTTATTTTCATGAGTTTGAAGGAAAAAATATAATCTTAATTAGGACAAAGTTCGGGAACATAAGGTTGAAAATGACGCTTGGCCTTTCGGGGTTCATCGTTTTTATTATTATTTTTTCTAACAGGATAATTGAGCTGTGGCCAAGTACTAAAGAACGAATATATAAAAAAAAGAATTGAAAAAAAGTCAAATTGGTTATTAATGATATAAAAAAAAATGAAAAAAGGTTAAATTGGTTATTAATGATATAAAAAAAAATTAAAAAAGATTAAATTGGTTATTAATGATATAAAAAATATGAAAAAAGGTTAAATTGGTTATTAATGATATATAAAATAAAAAAAAACCGAACCCATTTTCCTTTAAAAAAAATATATACGACATATAATATAAGAGATAAAATACAAGAAATACAATATAAGAAGAAAAGCATAAACCAAAGTAGAAAATACAGGAGAAACAAATGCAAAAAAACAATACAAGAATAAATCAAATAAAAGAAAAGGTCCTAGAAATTTTCAAAGTCAGTTATACATTCCCAAAGTTGTTCTAATACTCCTTCCTACCTGTCCTTTCATCCTACACCTGCTGTACACTCATCCCGAAGGACACCTGAGCGAACAAAGCATCCTGGACATCGCACTTTCCCTTCGCTAAGTGTCATCACGTAATTAAGAAAAAGTTGTGTGCCTCTCCTGCCTTCACCTGGATTCGAACCAAGGATGTGTAGGTTTGCAGGTTAACTACTAAGCCACAGGAACGGTAACGATTAATCAAGTGTGTATTGCAGAAGGATTAATAATTATTGAAGATTCTCAGACTTATAAACGAGTATGGTGTCACAAACAAGACGAGATTATATCAAATTTCGACACGAGACAGTCAGGAGAATTAACTAAACATTGAACACACTAACAATACGACTAGAAAAAAACAATATTACTAGAAAACAATATTACCACAAACCAAGCTCATACGGAACGAACATCTCAAACAAATGAAGTACGTATCACAGAAGACCTATTTGGGCTTTTCAACGGATCCCTTTACAAGACTCGACACAAAGAAGATCAAGAGAGAAAGAGAGAAGAGAGAGATGTGTGCCGGAAACATGGAAGGGAGGGAGTCTGATGTGATGGAGGGTATCGAGGAGGAAGGATGAAGAGTATAGCTCCATCATGGACAGAGATAGATGGAGGAGACTTATTAAACAGGATAGCCAGCCAGGCCTACAGCTGAGGAGGGTGGGAAGTAATACTGTTGCTTCACTTCTAGGCCTTGAGTAAATTGATTTTTTTGTGGTGATTTATTATATTCTATTCTTCCAAACGCCATTGTGTGTGCATCATATATCAAATGACTCACTTACTGACTGACTGATTAACTGACTGATAACCTGATATAGTAATTTATAGAATATGTGACTCACAGCTGACTGACTGACTGACTGACTGACTGACTGAACTAACTGACTGACTTAGGAGCATTAGCTAGCAAGACGCTGGTGGTAAGAGATTTAAGCACAAAGGAGGAGAAAGAAGAATAAGAGAGAGAGAGAGAGAGAGAGAGAGAGAGAGAGAGAGAGAGAGAGAGAGAGAGAGAGAGAGAGAGAGAGAGAGAGAGAGAGAGAGAGAGAGAGAGAGAGAGAGAGAGAGACCTTAAGGAGATGAAGATTTCCGGACCAGAGAGAAAGAAGAGGAAGAAGAACAGTTCAAAAGAGAAGGAAGACAGACTAAAGAAGAGGAAGAGAAGAGAAGAAAGGAGAGGAAGACATAGGAAAGGGAAGGAACACAAGTTGAACAGATGAAAACCAACGGCAGAGGATTTGAAGCAGACGATGAGGATGAAGAAGGGAAAGAGAACGTGTAATTGGATTCGAACCCGGTACTCGAAAGCTCTTATACAATCCATTAAAGACATCTACTCAGCCACCAACTTCATGATTATACCGCGATCTTCACTTTTTTTCTTTTTTTCTTTTTTTTCTCTCGGCATGATGAGTATAAAGTTTGTTCATTATATCTTCGTTTTTTTTTTTATGCATACAGCTGCTCTGAGTGATATGTATTAATGGAATATTGAGGAATACATATAATACATAGAATACATAAAGAAAAATTGCAGCACACACAGAGCAAACACTATACAGTTGCAAAATGTTCGTCTTTCTCTTTCTCTCTCTCTCTCTCTCTCTCTCTCTCTCTCTCTCTCTCTCTCTCTCTCTCTCTCTCTCTCTCTCTCTCTCTCTCTCTGATCCCGTGGCCCTTGCAGTAGTTAAAGGACAAAAACAACACCAGTAAAACAGTGTTGAGGGTGTGTGGTGGAGGCGAGTCTCTTTGTGGCGCTGAGGACAATCATGATGGCGCGAGAACCAAAGAAAATAGGAGGTGGGAGTGCAGGGGGGGGGACGTTTTTATTTTGTTTCTTTTAGTCATGGGACGCAGGAAGAGTTTATTTACTTGTCGGGTGATTCTCCGTTTTCTGTTTATATTTTTTGGTTCTTGTTTTTGTTTTTTTAATCTTGATCTTGATTTTGATTTTTTTTCCTACGCTTATTCTTGTTCTTGACCTCGTTTTTGTTCTTCTTTTTCTTGCTTTCTTCTTGTTTTTTTCTTTAGTTTCCTTTTCTTTCCTTTTCTTTCCTTTCCTTTCCTTTCCTATCCTTTCCTTTCCTTTCCTTTCCTTCATAACCTTTCTTTCCTTTCCTTCCCATTTCTTTCCTTTAATTTGCTGATGGTGAGGTTGGTAGTTATGAGAGTGGTGATGGTGTGGTGGTGATGGTGTGGGGGTGATGCGTGCTTAGTGATGATAGTGTGGTGGTGAAGAGTGTTTGGTGGTGATGGTGTGGGGGTGATGAGTGCTTAGTGATGATAGTGTGGTGGTGATGCATATGTTAAGTGAAGTGAGTGTAGCTGATTATGTCTTCAAGCTAGTACATGGAATTCCGTATTAGATGCTGTCACGAGGAGGAGGAGGAGGAGAAGGAGGAGGGAGTAGGAGGAGTAGGAGGAGGAGGAGGAGGAGGAGGAGGAGGAGGAGGAGGAGGAGGAGGAAAAGGAAGAGGGAGAGGAAGAAGAAGAAGAAGAGGAAGAGGAAGAGGAGGAGGAAGAGGAAGAGGAAGAGGAAGAGGAAGAGGAAGAAGAAGAAGAAGAGGAAGAGGAGGTGGAGAAGGAAGAGGAAGACGAGAAAAAAGAAGAGAAAGAGGACGATGACGAGGAAGAGGAATGGTAGAAGGATAAGAACACGTCGACGAGAAAGAGGAGAATGACTAGGAACATGAGGACGAGGACGAGAAGGAGGAAGACGAAGACGAGAAGGACGAGGAGGAGGAGGAGGAGGACGAGGCGAAGGAGGAAGACGAAGAGGGTGTATGTGTGAAGGATCAAGGGAGGCTGTGATGAGGAGGTGTCGCTCTGGATCCTTCAGTGAGAACGTCAAAGACTACCCGTCCGCACTAAGGTGACAACAAGCATCCCTCAATTAGGAGGAGGAGGAGGAGGAGGAGGAGGAGGAGGAGGAGGAGGAGGAGGAGGAGGAGGAGGAGGAGGAGGAGGAGGAATAAGGAAGGTGTTTGATGCCTTTACGTCAAGTGGACTGAGAGACGGAAGAGGAAGAGGAGGAAGAGAATGATAAAGGAGACGGAGAGAGAGAGAGGGAGAGGAAGACGAAGACTAATAAGAGGATGAAAATGAGGAGGAGGAGGAGGAAGAGGAAGAAAGAGGAGATGGAGGATACAGATGGGTAGAGGTAAGAAACAAATCACACATCACTTCCCTTCCCTTCCCTTCCCTTCCCTTCCCTTCATTCACCGCCCCTTTTCCTCTCCGCCCACCCCGTTCCTTTCCCTTTCCCTCACGCCCTCAATAAGTCAGGTGAGCGTTTGGAAATTAATCTGAGAAGTGTGTCAGGTGTCCGCAGCCAAGGCATCACCACCACCACCACCACCACCACCACCACATCTATCGTCCCCTTCTCTCCTAACACTGAACACGCCTACCACACCCATAGCTCTCACCACAACACTAACACCTACTCCTTATTTTCTCTTCAACGCAGAGACACGAAGTACTACCACCACACAGAGTAAATTAGAAAGAAGAGCAACTGTACACAAGATCAATAATTACTTAATATTAATCGAGGTTCTGAATAACAAGAATAGCCAAGGGTGTAAAGGGTGACTATATTAAACAGTGAGGGTGTTAAGGGAGACTAAAATAAACAGTGTGGGTGCTCATTACTGCCCTTGAGAACACCAATATACACTCCTCCCGCGACCTTTCTTCAGGAACCAACAATTTTGATGGATTCGCCGTCAATTTGATATGTATAACTATCATCATTATTATTATCATCATCATTAGCCTCTCTCATTCTACTTCCCGTCTATGCCAGGTCACCCCAGTAAGGCTTCCTCTCTCACCTCTCCGTCTATAGTACTCAGTCTGCCCTCCACTGTCTACTTAAGAGGAGCAGCACATCCTCCCCCCTTTACCTTCCTATCTGGAGTGCACTTTAAGGTCGCCCAAGTGAGTGACGCTACTTTTCTACGTACTCCCCACAACGCCTCGTGAAAGGAAGGAAAAAAGAAGAGGTGAAAGTAAGGAAAATAAAAGAGGTGTTGAAGAATATTTTAGTGTTGAAGAATATTTTGGTGTTGATGAATCTTGAAAATGTTGTGTTACTTGCGCTTTCACTCGACTATTTTGTTTGTTAAGCTTTTGCCTCTTTCATATTTTTTTTTATTGATATTTTTTTTAGTTTCATTCCGTGTTTCATCAATATTTTTTCTTTTTTTTTCCTTCTTAGCCTCTTACTGTATGTTTATTTCTTTTTTTATTTATTGATATTCCAAATTTTTTCTTTATATATATTTTTTTCTCTCATTCAATTCACTTCCTCTGTTTTTATTTTTATTTATCTATTTGTCTTTTTTTATTTTTTTGCGCTATATTTTTCCCCCAACATCGGTTATTGGTATGCATTTGTTTGTTATCTTTGTTTTCCTTTCCCTGTGGACTTACTTTCTTTCTTTCTTTCTTTCTTTTTCTTTCACGTGAAAACCTCGACTATACATATTTTCCCCAGATTTATCCCGTCCTCTATACCTTCCATTATTATTTCCCGCGTGCACTGTGACTTTTTTCCCTTCTTTTTATTCTTGTTAACAATTAATTCCCGTCCCTTGCGTTGTATTTTTTTTTTTCCTGCATCACTACCGACTATTTTTTTTTTTTATGCTACTGTTAGGTTAGGTTAGGTTAGGTTAGGTTAGGTTAGGTTAGTTAGGTTAGGTTTTGTTAGGTTAGGTTAGGTTAGGTTAGTTAGGTTAGGTTTTCGTAGGTTAGGTTAGGTTAGGTTAGGTTATGTTAGGTTAGATTAGGTTAGGTCAGTTAGGTTTGGTTAGGTTAGGTTAGATTATGTTAGGTTTGGTTAGGTTTTGTTAGGTTAGGTTAGGTTAGGTTAGGTTGGGTTAGGTTAGGTCAGTTAGGTTAGGTAGGTTAGGTTAGTAGAAAACATCTGTTCCTCGCTATTAAATAAAGAAAAAAGCACGTTAAGTTATATGTTGTAAAAAAGGGAGTTTCAATTTGTTTCTCTCTCCCTCTTTTTACATATATATATATATATATATATATATATATATATATATATATATATATATATATATATATATATATATATATATATATATATATATAACTGGCTCGAGGACTACAAAATAATAACTATATAAAAAGATCGCTTAATATCTACTCTCCGTAAACAGTAATAGGCAAATA
This sequence comes from Metacarcinus magister, assembly GCA_029783475.1. NCBI lineage: Eukaryota > Metazoa > Arthropoda > Malacostraca > Decapoda > Cancridae > Metacarcinus > Metacarcinus magister. The sequence continues at coordinate 11,508,418 of JAPQNM010000047.1, forward strand.
GATAACCTTCATTAGTACTAATATTATTACCTTCCATTATCTTAATTATGTGTCTTCATCACCATAATAATAATAATAATAATAATAATAATAACAATAATAATAATAATAATAACACAGTACAGACTATACTCCATTACATTAAAAAAAAAGATTACCTAAGAATGAGGATTAAAATAAAAAAATTAAAAATAAAATAAATTAAAAAAGTCTTCGTTGATGCTTTTATCTCTCTCTCTTTTTTACGTAAACAAGAATATTTACCAACACATCATTAAAATTGACCTAAGAATGATAAAAAAAATAAAAATAAATTAAATAAAAAAGTATTCGTTGATGCTTTTTTTCTCTCTCTGTTTTACGTAAACAAAAATATTTACATCATCACGTGACCGGCGAGCACCAGGAGCAGCACCAGGACCAGGCGGCGTTGGGGTGTTGACAAAACCAGCCTCCCCTCACCTCGTTTTCTTTTTTACAGCCTTGAACTTTTTTACACTCACGAAGGAAAGAAGGAAAGAAGGTCATAGGGTTAGGATGGGAAAAAAAAAAAAAGACGGAAAAACAAAAATGGCCGCTGAACAATATATAAAAAAAAAAAGAGGAAGAGAAGAGTGCGTAAAACAGTATATAAAAGACGTGGTTTTGATGATAAACTCTCAAAATGATTATTAACGGGGAAGAAATATAAAAAAGAAAACAATAACAACACGCACACACACACACACACACACACACACACACACACACACACACACACACACACACACACACACACACACGCTATCATCCTCACTACCTAGTCTTGATATACCAACCTAAAACGAACCTCCAATACTTCTCACACTACGACATAAGGAAATATGTCTCCGGCTTTACCTTATACAACATCACGAAACAGTAAACATTCCATACCGGAGGAAGAATTTACTCTTATACGCCGTTAGAGAGAAGTTCTGTGAGTATCTATCAATAAACTTCAATATATCCAGCGGAGAAACCTTAGTCTTATGCGCTGAAGAAATCACAGAAGCATATTTTCTTTTTTTTAACGGTATATCAAATAAATTCTTTGTTTTTATAGTTGTTGTGAGTGTAATAAAGAGGTGACAGACACACTCTCCCTTCTTTGCAATGCTTTATATAATGTGTTCCAAGTATGTTTCTATAGCCACCCACGCTCAGTTCTGCCATACTTCTTCATATTAGATTCAGCGCGTGTCCTTGAGTCCATCCCCAGCGGACGGACCCGAAGAAAACAAGAAATTCCAGCGTCTGTCAATATTACCCACTTATTTACGGCGTTCCCTCCAGCGTATACACCAACATTCCTTCTCCTCTTATTAAAACATCTCATTCTGGATCCTCAACCCTGAACAATTATAAAACAGAAAAAGGATAAACAGAATACGTGTGCGTGTGTGCGTGTGTGTGTGTGTGTGTGTGTGTGTGTGTGTGTGTGTGTGTGTGTGGACTCACCTTTGTGTGTGTCGCCGAGCTGGGTGAGGTCCTGAGACACGTCCTCACGGCTGCTGTTCTTGGTGCTGAGCGAGGAACACCCATTGCTGAGCCCAGGGATGCGATGAAGCGACGTGCTCTGAGGAAACGGCGGGAGGGAGTCAGTTTAGGAGTAGCAGGTGTTCTCTCTCTCTCTCTCTCTCTCTCTCTCTCTCTCTCTCTCTCTCTCTCTCTCTCTCTCTCTCTCTCTCTCTCTCTCTCTCTCTCGTCCCCTTCCACTAAGCTGCATTCAGTCACATGCATTGCCCGCCCCCAGCCATCATTCACCGGGGAAGGGGGAGGAGCCTGTCCGCCAAATTAGCCTGAACGCACTATAACTTCGCTAGTTGATTATATTACGATTAATTTATACATGCAGGCGATTTTAGGTTTAGTTTGAAATGGATTAATGAAGAGACAAACAGACAGACAAACAGACAGACAAACAGACAGACAGACAAGTAGACAAACAGGCACATGGACCAAGCAACACAGACACAAAACAGAAACACACACCCACACACCCACACATACACACACACACACACACACACACACTCACCGAATAATTCCCGTAACCCATGTGGTCGCAGGAACACTGACAACGCAAAATATGGTCCTTGATATCCTTCGGTAGATCCTCCAGACTCCTACTGAGACGTGAGCCCGCTGGAGGAATTTCGTGGGCGTAGACGTGATTGTGGTGGGTGTAGGGGTGGTTGTGGTGGGTGTAGACAGGGTTGTGGTGGGTGTAGCTACTGATGCTGAGGCGGGAGTTGTTGACGCAAGGGTGGGTGTGGGTGTCGGGTGGGCGGCCAAGGGCAGTGCTAAGCCGCTCCTCCAAGCTCAGCAATTTTGGGAGCTGCTGGGAAGACGAGAAAGGCGATGCTGAGGGTGTGTGTGTGTTTGTTTATGTGTGTGTAGTATGTGATATTCTCTCTCTCTCTCTCTCTCTCTCTCTCTCTCTCTCTCTCTCTCTCTCTCTCTCTCTCTCTCTCTCTCTCTCTCTCTCTCTCTCTCTCACCTGGCCTACACGTCATGTCTGTGATTAATTAATTCTATTTCCGGCGTCACTTCCGTCGATACACCTCACGCCGCCTCCACACACCTGTCCTTACCTGTGCCTTGCCGGGGAGGGAGGGAGGGAGGGAGGGAGGGAGGGAGGGAGGGAGGGAGGGAGGGAGGAGGCAAGGGAGGGAGGGATGGATGCCACACCGTCACCTCACCCGTCACACTCCCCCCCTGACGAAGGCTGTGATGGAGGGCTGTCATGTGGGTCACGCTATTAACTAGGTATTCTAGGTAACGTGACGAACAAGCCCCGCCCCGCCTGGTTCCCCACCAATCCGGAGCCTCAGTAGGGGTATGGGGCGTGGCTTAACCATCACGTTGACCAATGGCGTGCATGGTTATGGGCGGAGTCGGATGAGAGGAGCCATAAGGGTGATCTAAAGGTGTTACTTAAAGCCACAACCTCACACGCCAGTCCTGTCACGCTGCCATACATACATACACACACACATACACACACACATACATACATATATACATACACGAGGGTCAGTGATGGGCGGTGTGTTGGTGGGCGGCAGCGTGGTGATGCTTGTGACAGTTTTATTTAGTGTTCAGTGACTCGTGTGTGTGATCGTTTCCATAACTAATCTGTATCACTTAATTAAACACGGTACTGTACATAGCATAGAAGTGAATCAGTAAATATTGACACCATGCACTTCACTAATCATTCCGTACACACACACATATATATACACACAGTTTACACACAAACACAAACACACACAGACACACACACACACACACACACACACACACACACACACACACACACACACACACACACACACACACACACACACACACACACACAGACACACAGACACACACACACACACACACACATAGACACACACACATACACACACACACACACACACACACACACACACACACACAAAAAAAAACACACACACACAGAGGCTCGTTCACCCCCGTCAGGTGGTACTTACAGAACAGTCTGAGGACGCCCGCCCCCTGTACAGGTCGTGGGTGGGGTGGGCATCGTGGGCGGCGTGGGAGTGGACTGGTGCCTCCTGACGGGGCGGACAATAGTCCCAGGGGCAGGGCGGGGGCGGCTGGCTGGTGCCCCGGCAGCTGGGGTCGGGGCAGGCACATGGGGGCGGCGCCGCGTAGCTACAGGAGAGGCATTCCCCCACGTCATCCTCCCCCCACTCCCCGGGGGGCGTCGCAGGGTTGTGGTGGGCGGAGTAGGGCGAGAAGGCGTTGCAGTGGAGGTTGGGGTCCCCGGAGCAGAGGTCTGGGTGGCAGCCGGGGCAGCCTTCCTCGCTGCACATGTCGTCCTGAGGCAGGATGGGCGGCGGGGAGGCGGGCGGCGGGCAGCAGGGGTGGTTGGTGGGTGCACGGTAGGAGCGGGGCAGCGTGTGACTCACCACGTCCAGCCCCACCACCGCCCTTCCACGCCGAGCCCCGCCCCGCCCCGTCACCAGCTCCATGACACCTGCTGACGCCGCCCTGCTTGATGCTTCCTCCTCGCCGCCCGTACAAGCCGTCAACTGCGCCCGTGGTCCCGGCGAGCAGCGCGGCGCCGTCTTACCACCATGGACACTCGGCAGCCGTGACGTGCACCACACACACGGGCATGCAGGCCAAGCCGAGCCTCACTTAAGGAGTCCCTGAGGCGCCTCGCGTATCACCAACACAACACTTGGGGTCATCAATCACCAACACAGTGTCCGCTGCACCGCCTGTTGCAACGCTAAACACACCTTCCGATCACTCAAACTACGATATCAACACCAACACCACCACGCACTCTGCAACACCAACGCAACCTGGAAAGGGGAAGAAAAAAGACCATTATACATGACGGAATGGAAAAGTTTTAATGCATTCATGAAAACACTAAAATACAATAAACCTAAAACACCAAAATATCATTGTGTTAGTGTGTTGTAAACCTGTTCTTTACAAAACCCTGAACACAGTCTTACGGTGTAGTGTACCAATACAACCCAGGAGTTCGCGCCGCCTCCTCACCTCCTCCACACAAACCCTTACTAGTGTAGCAGAGAAGGGAGACCATCCTTCATTATTTTTTTAGTCAGCCTCGCTCGCTCGTAACCCATTTCCAAAGACGCCGGAAGCAATGAATCTTGCGTGCGGTAATTACCACAAACATCACCAATACATCCCCACACGCCTGCCCTGCCCTGCCCTGCCCTCTCGCGGAATTTATACGCATCTCACGCACGGGAAATACATCGTCTATTTTTCTGTTCCGCGCGATTAGTATCAGACCACGCTTGGGGACACCATGACTGTGTTTGTGGTGCTGGCTGGGGACTCGCTACTCGGTGGGGACTTACTGGGGGACTCGTAGCTCGGTGGGGACTTACTGGGGGACTCGTAGCTCGGTGGGGACTTACTGGGGGACTCGTAGCTCGGTGGGGACTCATTACTGCCTCATCTCATGTCAAAGAACGCCATAACCAGCTATCTTAGACCCAAAACCAAGTCTACCTTACCCAAAACCCCAAAACCTCACCTCAAACCTCCCCTAACCCCTTCCTTACCTCACCCCAACCCTCACCTTACCTTACCTGAAAACTCACCTAACCCCATCCTTACCTCACCCCAACCTCACCTCACCTCACCCCAACCTCACCCCAACCTCACCCCAAAACCTCAACCTAACCTCATTTCCAGCCTTGGTTAAACTATAGAGCATAGAAAATATAACCCCCAACCATCGCAACCTCACACAAGTTCAATCCTCGCCTCAACCCCGCCTCACTCCGTCCCTCCTTGCCCCTCCCCGCCTCGCCTTCCTCATCTCTAAAAAGCAGGTTAATGAGGATTCTTGTTTATGTATATTTTGTTGTGAAGATAAGCTTATTATTTGATACGGATCTAGATGTTTTTTCAATTAGCAATATAATGATGTAATTAAAGAATGTGTGTGTGAGAGAGAGAGAGAGAGAGAGAGAGAGAGAGAGAGAGAGAGAGAGAGAGAGAGAGAGAGAGAGAGAGAGAGAGAGAGAGAGAGAGAGAGCCATCCTTCTTCCTTGTTCCTTTCCTTTCCTCTCCCATTTCACTTTCATTTGTTCTATCACCTTCCCAAATCTCTGGTGTCCTCGTACCTTGATTCCAGTCGTGGAGGAGGAGGAGGAGGAGGAGGAGGAGGAGGAGGAGGAGGAGGAGGAGGAGGAGGAGGAGGAGGAGGACAACGACAACTAACAGAAGGAGAAGAAAGACAACAAGGAAAACGATGACGATAATAACAAGAAGAAACAAGAAAACAAATAAAATTGGAGAAAGAACAATGAAAAAACGAGAACGAAATTTGTAAAAAGATGGAGGTGAATTAAAAAAAAAGGAAGGAAATAAGTAATGAAGGAAGGAAGGAAGGAAGGAAGGAAGGAAGGAAGGAAGGAAGGAAAAGGATTGAGAGGAGAAAAAGAGAGAGTTAGAACAAGATTTCAAACCCTTTATAATACGTAACTTATTTTTGTCATTGAGTTGATTAAAAGGGGAAAAAAAAAGAAAGGAAAAGAAAGAAAGGAAAACAAGGAAAGGAAAAGAAGTAAAGGTAAAGGACGAGGCAGTTGACCACCGACCTAAGTATTTTTTTCTTTCTTTTCAGTATTATGGAAATTTGGATTGGGGGAGAGGAAAAACGAGGTTATTTGAATATGTTTGTAGTTGTAGGCAGGATTGTGGCATTGCAGTAGTAGTAGTAGTAGTAGTAGTAGTAGTAGTAGTAGTAGTAGTAGTAGTAGTAGTAGTAGTCATAGCCAGTAAGTTTCCAGCCTTCTAAAGTATGTATGTGTATGTGTATGTGTGTGTGTGTGTGTGTGTGTGTGTGTGTGTGTGTGTGTGTGTGTGTGTGTGTGTGTGTGTAGCTCAGTGGGGTTCAATGAGGTACGATAATTACTCGTTACTCTCCACTCATTTCTTCCTGATTACGAGGGAAGGTGGAACAAGGTGGAAGGCAGACCATTCCACCTTCCACTTCCACTTTACTCCCTTCCTTCCACCTCCCCTTTCCTTCCACCTCTACTTTTCTCCCTTCCTTCCACCTTCCCTTTCCTTCCTTCCTTCCTGTACCCCTTTTATTTACTACATATCTACCTCCCTTCCACCTCCCTTCCCCTCCTACACACTTTTCTCTCTCCACACACCTGCCTCGCTTCCTCCACTTCCTCTCCATTTCTCTCTCTCCTCCCTCCTCTTCCTCCTCCTCCATTTACTTTTTTCCTCCTATTCTCTATTCTCTCTCCCTCCTATTCTCCGCTTGCTTTCACTCCTTTTACCTCCTGTCTGTGCCAATATTCCACTCTCTCATCTCTCATCTCTCTCTCTCTCTCTCTCTCTCTCTCTCTCTCTCTCTCTCTCTCTCTCTCTCTCTCTCTCTCTCTCATTACTACTCCCTAAACACGACCACCTGGTTTAGCGGAGTGCACATGTAAGACCACACCCGTGCCTGAAGGAGGAGGAGGAGGAGGAGGAGGAGGAGGAAGAGGAAGAGGAAAAGGAAGAGGAAGAGGAAGAGGAAGAGGAAGAGGAGGAGGAGGAGGAGGAGGAGGAGGAAGAGGCGCGTTGGTTTTTGCTGTGGCGTTCAAAGTTACTTCAAATGCACAAGTTGGTCTTTTGTACTGCTCAAGACGCGTTCGTGACTCTCATAAAGGGAGGAACGAGGAGGAAGAGGAGGAGGAAGAGGAGGAGGAGGAGGAGGAGGAGGAGGAGGAGGAGGAGGAGGAGGAGGAGGAGGAGGAGGAGGGAGAAAAATGCAATTGAGGTGATATGGGAAAGGTAGAAGAGAAAAGGTAGGACAGGAAGGTTAAAAAAAGTGGTGTAATTTGAAGGAAAGGAAAGGGAATGTTGTAAGGGGCTGAGGTAAGGAAAAAGGCATAAAAGAACGGGAGGTGAGGGGTGAGGGGAGGGGAGGGAAGGGGAAAAGGGGAGGGAAGGGGAAGGAAAGATAGGGCAGACGAGGGAATGTTTTAGGACAAGTAAACAAGGGGAGAAGTAGGAGAAGATAGGGGGAAATCGAGAGGCAGAGAGGAGGGAAAAAAAAAGAAGAAAGAAAGAAGGAGGGTGAAGAAGGAGAAGAGTAAACGAGCACCACAACACACCACAAAAGGAGTCAGGTCATTACCCAAAAAGTCGAGTCAACGTAACTTCCCCTCGTATCTTCCCCTCATCCATTCATCCACATGTCTAAGCACCCATCTCCCCTCAGACTCTTTTCTTAAACCTCAAAAAAAAAGAGAGAGAGGGGAAAAAAAATATGCAAATTAATGAAAACTTTAATTAATGGTGAATACAAGGGAACATCCTTTAAATTTTTTGAGACACGGACGAGGAGAAAAGGGGGGGAAGGGAGGGGGGGAAGGGAGGGGTAGGGAGGAGGAGGGGTAAGAGGGGAGAGGGGGGAAGGTACACGTAAATTTCCCTAAAATAATTAACGTTTGTATTCATGTCCCTGTGGATGTGGATTATTCACGACCAAAATGTGGAATGTTAAGACTGCTGCTTCAAGTGGAATAAATCTACATATACTTTTTACTCCACTTATTCTTCCACTTATTCTTCCACTTTTTACTTCACTTATTACTCCACTTTTTACTCCACTTATTACTCCACTTTTTACTCCACTTATTACTTCACTTTTTACTCCACTTATTACTTAACTTTTTACTTCACATTTTACTCCACTTATTACTCCACTTTTTACTTTACTTATTACTCCACTTAAACTTCAGCATCAGTTTCTTCCCATCTTTGATTTTTCCACTTTTCCCCTTAACACTTGGCCATCCTCCCTTCCTTCCTTCATTCCACCTCCTCCTCTTCCTCCTCCTCCTCTTCCTTCCTCTTCTTCCTCCTCTTCTTCTTCCCTCGTCAGAAATTACTGGTTAGGGAACTACTTTACGGTTTAGTCTGGCGGAAGAATATTATCTATTTCTACTCTAGTTCCTTTCTTCCTTCCTCAACCTCTCTCTTTTCTCTTTTATCCCTTGTCAAAAGAGAGAGAGAGAGAGAGAGAGAGAGAGAGAGAGAGAGAGGAGAGAGAGAGAGAGAGAGAGAGAGAGAGAGAGAGAGAGAGAAAGAAAAAAAATAAAGAAAGTAAGGGAACTACTTTGTGGTGAGGTGAAGTCTGGCGGAGGAATACGTTACAGCTCAAAGAAAATGGAGTGGGTGGAAATACAATTCGCTCACTCCATTCTGCATTAATTAATTCCCTGGCAAGAGCAGAGCAGATGCACATGTCGTTAAGGATCTCCCCCACATGTCGTTCTGGTACGCTAGAGGGTGTAAGAATATCCTACACCACCATCACCACCACCACCACCACCATGTCATTCCTGCTAATGAAGGAACGAAGCAGTGACTAAACTATTCCTGGTGTCTCTATGTATATATAATTATTTTCCTTTCTTTAACGTGGAAATAAGACTGCTTGAGGTTTATAAAGAGAGAGAATGGATGTTTAAGTTTTATATTAGTGTGTTTGATTATAGGGAAGGAAAAATGTTGTTCAATATAAAGAAAATGTAAGGAAGGTGTGCTTTATCAAAATTCTGGCCTACACCACCACCACCACCACTACCACTACCACACTGCTCCTCTCCCCTTCAAGACTCCCTTCAACACCTCATAAGCTTTAACAACACCAAAACAGAGTACTACCATCACCTCCCCACTACCCTACTGCCCTTCCTTCAACACCACCCACCCCCAGCAAGATTCTTTAAGCAGGACGAAGGAAGTTTTTTTTTATTAGTTTTTAACACTTAAGTCAATGAATCAGAAGCTATTGACGTGTTAATTTCCGTTGGTGTTGTTGTTGGTGGTGGTGGTGGTGGTGGTGGTGATGGTGGTAGTGGTAGTGGTAGTGGGTGGTGGTGGTGGTGGTGGTGGTGGTTTCAGTGTAATTGTAATTGCTGTAGTGGATCTCGGCGTTACATGTGCTAATTGTTGTTGCTGTTATTATTGTTGTTGTTAATGGTTACCGTAGGCACTATTGTCCTTCCTGTCAGCTTACCACACACGCACACACGCACACGCACACACACACACACACACACACACACACACACACACACACACACACCTGCTGATTGCTTCCGTTTCGTCACAACAATTCCAACCAACCTGAAATACGAACAAAACGAAATAAAATAAAAAACAAAACCAGAGTACGGAAAGAGAGGGTGGGGGGGGGAGGGAGGAGACAGGAGAGAGAGGGGGGGGAGAGGGAGAAGAGAGGGGAGAGAGAGAGAGGGAATGATCCAAAGCTCGGTACCATCCACCCTAACCTCCACCACCTCCACCACCACCACCACCACCACCACCACCATCCCCTCACTGGGTATGGATATATGGCTCCTCTTTGTTTACTCTAGACTAATAAAACATCGTTCTACCCTGCTCCCTCCCCCTCCCTTGACCCCTCCACCAACCCTCCACTACAGTATTACCTCCACCAGCACTCCACTCACTCCACTCCCTCACCCTCCTTTACCTTCCTACAGTCCTTCATTACTTCCCTAAATCATCCTCCTTTACGGTTCCTCCTCCTCCTCCTCCTCCTCCTTATCCTTCATCCTAGGCTCCTCCCCATCATCTTCTCCTTCTTCTGGTCTTCCTGCTTCCCCACCCACCGCCCCTCCCATGTCTCTCTGTTCCACCCTGCCTCTTTCCCCTCCTCCTCCTAACACCAGCCTCTCTCCTTGCCCGTGTGCCCTATCTTACCTTACCTTACCTTGCCTTAACCTGCCTTACCCTACCTTACCCTATCTTACCCTGCCTTACCCTGCCTTGCCTTACCTTACCCTACCTTACCCTACCTTTACCTGCCTTGCCTTACCTTGCCCTGCCTTGCCCACCACCACCCCCACCACCACCGCCACCACCACCACCACCATCACCACCATCGCTTCACACTTACAATATTTACACTGCAGGCCAATTTTCACCGCTGATATTTATTAACTCGCGTTCACGGCACACATACACGCTGATGCAGGGAAAAGCACGCCATTTCAATGCAAATTACCTCCATGCCAATTACAACAACTCGAGAAAATGAAAGGGAGAAAAGAAAAGGAAAAAAAAATATATAATGGGTTAACTGTTTCAGGTTTATGTATGATTTTGTAATAGTGTATTCATGTTTGTATGATATTTCCTGATAGTGATGAGTTGTTTTTAGTGTATATTAGGTAGAATTTCATCATGGAGTCAATGTTTTTGTTCTATTATCTTTTTTGTTTTCATTGTTTCATCGTTAATTTAGTGTAGTAGTAGCAAAAAAATGTGGTTCACTCAGAGACGTGGGAGTGAATCACGTATCGGGGTTTCGAATACCAAGCTTCTGTTCAAACTTATATATAACTATTCATTATATAGTAAACATGTAAATATATATTGCATGTTATACCAATCAGCCTTTATATCCAATACTATTACAGCTTATAATATGTCTACTCCTCCTGTTTACTCCTGTTTACTCCTGCTGTTTACTTTTTCTTTTTACTTTTTCTGTTTACTCCTCCTGTTTACTCCTCCTGTTTACTTCTTCTGTTTACTCCTCCTGTTTACTCCTCCTGTTTACTCCTCCTGTTTATTCCTCTTGTTTACTCCTCTTGTTTACTCTTGTTTACTCCTGTTTACTCCTTCTGTTGTTGTTGTTGTAGTTGTTGTATTATCTAATAAACAAAAGATAACTATACATGGAACAACAACAACAACAACAACAACAATGAACATCAATTAACATGAAATTAGCCCCACAATACAATAAACAAATAAGCAAGGAAACAAAACCAATCAACTTCATACACAAATAACTGACATTCTACGTCCACAAAACAAGTAATGAATAACAACACAAACAATGCGAACTATCTGACAACTCACTAACTACCCAATCACCAACATCACGCATCTCGCTCTTCATTTTGAAAGTCAACAAGATACCAATACCTTAATAAATCTATATATTTTTCCTCCTCTCTCTCTCTCTCTCTCTCTCTCTCTCTCTCTCTCTCTCTCTCTCTCTCTCTCTCTCTCTCTCTCTCTCTCTCTCTTTCTGACCCTGACCCTCTGTTCCCATGCCTCACTCACCTTGCTTTCACCTACTTTCTTTCTTTCTTCAGCCTCTTAACCCACTTTCCTTAAATTCGTTCATCCCACTTTCCTTTAAGACAAGCCCACTTTCCTTTCCACCTTCATCCTACTTTCCTTTAAGACACTCAGCCCACTTTCCCTTGACACCCTCACCCGACTTTCCTTCAGATCTTCGCCCTACAAACTCACTTTCTCCCGCCCCACCAACCCACTTTACCCACCAACTCACTTTCATTACGTTCTCTCTAACACAGCTTGCTTTCCCTTGTCTTACTAACTAACTTTCCCTTTACTCATTCCAGCTCTCTTTCCCTTGCGTCTCTAGGTCACTTTCCCTTGTCTGTCCAGCCTACTTTCCAGCCCACTTTCCCTTGTCCTTCCAGCCCACTTTCCCTTATCCTTCCAGCACACTTTCCCTTGGCTACTCGCCCCTCACACTCTGCCTCTGCGCACACCTAGTTTAGTTCTCCCTGAGCCGCCTACCTCGTCCTCTTAAGCGATACCAGGGTGACAAACGACCCCGCTAAGTAAACACAGATAGCACCCTTAAGCGCCTTTGGGTCAGAGTGTTGGAGTTAAATATGTGTTGATTAAATGGCCTTAAATAGTGCTTCCTCCTCTGCTTGCCTCGATTACTGCTTATTTAGGAGTTGTATCTTCAAGGGGAAATGGCCTGAGAACGCGACGGAAACCTGTTCAGTATAAGTAGAAGACAAGGTGTGTGTGTGTGTGTGTGTGTGTGTGTGTGTGTGTGTGTGTGTGTGTGTGTGTGTGTGTGTGTGTGTGTGTGTGTGTGTTACTGTTTGTCGCTACCGTAAATGATTTCAAGGAGGAATATATAGTAAAGGAACGGGACAAGGAGGTGGTGCTCAGTGTATCGTAGTCATTCCTCCACCTCCTCCTCCTCCTCTTCCTCCTCCTCCTCCTCATGTTCCTTCTTAGTGCATTGCTTTTTGTGTGTGTTTAAATCACAACATACAAAAAACAACAACAAAAAAACCTAAAGGGGTATTCAAAAGTTACATAATGCCTAAAGGGTGTGTGAGGTGAAGCGAGTTAATGGTGAAGTTTTATAAATGTAACAAGGGAGGGAGAAGGGGAAGGCAGTGTAGCCATCTTGAATTTTTGGTATATTTCCATGAACCAAACCAATCACGTAAGAACGAGCTGGGCTTCACTCTGGCTCTCCTTCAACCCTCAGACTTATTTTATTTTATGCTACGAGTACTTATTGAAATCCTCCTCAATTATATCTTCTGTTCCTACTCTGTCCTTGACCTTCACATGGAATCCCTCGTATGGAATTCAACAGGTTTTCCTCAGTAGATTCTTCAGTAAATTGGACCTCCATCCCCTGCCTCTATTTCCCCCACTGTCCTCTTTGCGGGGTCTAGCGAGAACCAATATCTTTTTGTTTTGCTTATTTTTGTTTGCCCTTGGCTGCTACCCTTTTGATGTAGAAAAATAATAATAATAAGACAACGATTCCAGGGAGACTTTTCTGTGTGTGTGTGTGTGTGTGTGTGTGTGTGTGTGTGTGTGTGTGTGTGTGTGTGTGTGTGTGTGTGTGTGTCTCAACATCCACGTCTATTCTGTTCATACGTGTGGTTATAGTCACCTTGTTGTTCAAAGTATAGTGACACATTCATTACTTCACACTTTCCATCATTGTCGTATAGCTTTGGTTTCCTACTATTTCTAAATATTCTAAAGATATTTTCAAAGTGAACAATCCAATGCATTAATTAACTCAGTCATATATTGGATCAAAAGAATGGATTTAAGAACACTGGTTTTACTGATATTCTTATTTTCTTAACTGTATTGTACTCGTCTTCTCCTAAGGTTTGTTGAACAATTTTATATTTAGTTTCGTATTCCAAAAGTCAGTAAGATAACAAGCAGTGAGACATGAATCCATAGTGTCAGTCCGTCCAGTCAGCCTCCCTCCCTCCCTCCCTCCCTCCCTCCCTGTACCTTTATTTCAACCGTTCTTTCTGTTGGATTTATTGCCGGTGTGGTGGATGGTCATTGTTCTCCTAAATCTATCACGAGTTGGGTTTCACGGGATTCACTTCCATCACCAACTTTCCTCTTACTAACAATTTATTATATGTCGATCTCAAAGTCTTTTACCCATTTGTATGTTAATGACTTAATTCCTCAACGTTAATGTGACCAACAACTTTCTTAATACGAATCATAAATTACACGAAGCAATCTTATGAAGTTTTTTTTTTTTCTCTTTTGGAAGAGTGAGTGAGTGGAGTCAATAAAATTAAGTGGTCTTCAAATGCCTCAAGAAAAATCCACTTACTTCTCCTTTCCTTCCACTTATATAAACACAACATTTCTGACGCCTATCCTGTCTCCTTTAACAACACTCAGCTTATACACCAACAACAACAACACTGCAACAACAACAACACCACTCACCATTACTAAACTGTCTTTCTCCTGGAATCAAAAACTGGAATAGCTCTTACCTCAACTCTAATTCAATCAAAAAAGTTTACGCGTTCAATACAGTCTTCATTAATTCCTGACTTTCCTTTCCAGATGTTAGCTTGACAGTCCCTTCGTCCACCCCACACAAGCAGCTGCAGCAGCGTCACGCCTCCACCCACACACCACAGTCATGTAAAGAGGGTAGAGCCAAAGGGTATTCATCTCATCCTCCACCCTCCACCCTCCACCCTCTACCCTCTACCCTCCGCCTTTAAACCTGACAGCCTCTCAAAATCCACCGCAATGTTGATTTTCTTCAGCCTCTCGATCGCTAACTGCTTTCCTCTCCCCTTCCCTCCCTCCCAGCAGCCCGTCAGTACAAAACATACAATCCATTTATATATTATCAATCTTACTAATGCAAGAGTTAGTCCGTGTTTTCTTCCTTCCATTCCCATCACTACCAACTTTCCAGCAACGGTTAGTCTGGTTTCCTTTGTGGTTCCAGTTTCCTTCAATTGAGGAACGTGAAGACCACAAGGAAATTTAATTAACGACCCTCCTTGCTGGAACTGTTATTTCGTCTTCCAGCGAGATGCGTTTAGGTAACTTTCTTGTCGAATTCGTTTTATTATTCAATTTGATTCCATTGCAATTTAGTTTTTTTCTTTTCTTCCATTGGTGATCCCATTAAAGTATATGAGTTGAGTTTGTTGACGTAATAAGTATGATTGTTTTTTTGGTTTTTTCTCTATTTCCTATTTACTATGGTTTCTTTGATTACACTTTCCTCCCTGCACTCCATCCTCCTTCTCCTCTCTCCTCCTATCTTGCCTTTCCTCCACATTTCTCCCCTTTCCTTCTTTCCTTCCTCAATTTCTTCCGTACCTTGCTTTTTTAATCACATTTTCTTCTCTCATTCCTTATCTCTTCCGCTTCTTAACATTTTCCTTCCTTCATTTAATTCCTTACTTATTCCTCTTTACTTCCTTCCTCATTTCCTTCCTTCCCCTTACCTCGTTCCTTCTAACATCCTTTCGCTCTCGTTATGCTCTTCCTTCTCTCCCCTTCTTTCCCCTTCTTTCCCTCTTTTTCATTGCTTTTATAACATGACCTAAACACCAACGAGACCACACTTCCTTCTTTCCTTCCTTCCTTCCTTCCTTCCTTCCTTCTCTTGGTTCTTAGACAACAACACTTATGAAAATTAGAAAAAAGAAAAGTCATATTTCACACACTTTCCTCCTCCTCTTCATTATTATCCTCCTCCTCCTCCTCCTCCTCCTCCTCCTCCTCCTCCTCCTGAAGCACTGGTTGCCTCCTTCACTCATCCCTCACGCCTGGTTAGTTTTTCCGTCTCCTTCACGGTGTAACGGGAGCAAAAATCACACACACCTCCATTTCCATTTCGAAAACCCTCACAGAATTACGCAGACGATGTGCATGGAGAGAGAGGAGAGAGGAGAGAGGAGAGAGGAGAGAGAAGAGAGAAGAGAGAGAGAGAGAGAGAGAGAGAGAGAGAGAGAGAGAGAGAGAGAGAGACTGACTGACTGACTGACTGACTGACTGACTGACTGACTGACTGACTGACTGACTGACTGACTGAATGAGAGATAGATAGATAGATAGAGAAAATAAAGCAATAAATCGTTCACTCATTTTTTTTTCTCTCTCTCTCTCTCTCTCTCTCTCTCTCTCTCTCTCTCTCTCTCTCTCTATCGAAATAATGCATGCAGATTATCATAACGAGGTGGGGGTGAGGGGGGTTGGGATGGTTTGAAGGGGGGGAGGGGGGAGGGGGGGTTCCTGCTGGTTTCGTTCACCTGCTGTTCACCTGCTTTTCATCTGCTTATCACCATCGTTTCTTGGGCCACAAAGAAACTCATTAGCAGAGACCTACACCATAACAACCATCTAATGAATTAACAAAGAGACAAGATAGTTACAGAATACTCGTGTTCATTAGTAACTGAATTAGCATAATGTTCCCTCCTTTCCTTCCTTCCTTCCTTCCTTCTTTTCTTCCTTCCTTCCTTCCTTCTTTTCTTTCTTTCTTTCTAGCTTTTCCTTTCTTTTCCTTTCTTTCTTTCCTTTTCTTCCCTTCCTTTCCTTCCTTCTTTTCTTTCTTACCTCGCTTCCTTCCTCCTTCCTTTCTTTATTTTCTTTCCTCACTCCCTTCCTTCATTTCTTTCCCTCCCTACATCCCTTCCTTACTACCTTCTTTTCCTTTCCTCCTTCCTTACCTTTCTTTCTTTCCTTCC
This sequence comes from Metacarcinus magister, assembly GCA_029783475.1. Lineage (NCBI taxonomy): Eukaryota > Metazoa > Arthropoda > Malacostraca > Decapoda > Cancridae > Metacarcinus > Metacarcinus magister. The sequence goes on from JAPQNM010000047.1 coordinate 11,524,797, forward strand.
TCCCTTCCTTCCTTCCTTCCCTCCCTCCCTCCCTCCCTCCCTCCCTCCCATCACCTCAATAACATGTAACCTATTTCCGTCTATGTTTTAAACGGGAAATCATACACCAGACAGGTATGATGATGGAATACTCCCCTACAGTTCCACGTCTAGTCACAGCAAGATGAATGGCTCATGAAAAAACAGCCATCAGTTATCGAGGCTGTCACGGCCGCTACCAGGAACACAAAGGAACACAAAGGATGAACAAAAAGCATTACGTCTGTTAGTTGGCCCGTAAGTTTTTTGAAATAGACTACAATTATATCAAAGTAGTTATGCCAAATTAGGATTACAGATGTCTTGATACTCCTCTCTTAAATGAGTTCAAGTCGTAGGAAGGTGGAAATACAGCTTCAGGTAGAGAGTTATAGAGTTACGAACAAAGCAACTGATAGTTTTATAATGAGTAATAAAAAAAAAGAGCATCACGCCATTATCTTGCAAATGAAGGTTATCCAAATAAATGAGTTCCATATGAATACATTTACGTTATAATAAAGTGATTGATAAATATATTTTTTCCCCCGTGGTCATTATAGTTCTATTGAGTGTAATTCCTTGTAATGCATCACTGATATGTTTTTACCAGTACATTCAGACACTAAGCTCTCCTCTACATTTGAATAGTAGAAAAGATTAATTCATACATATACTTATAATACAAAAAAAAAAAAACTAGTGTGAAACCATAAATATCATGTAAGAATTTCCCTCAAGAATCAGTGACAGTCGTTCTGAACAGACAGAAACAGACAGACAGACAGATAAACAGACAGTCAGACAGACAGACAGATAGATAAACGGGCAGACAGACAGACAGACAGACAATACAGCTGGCTATAATATGTGTACGCACTGCACTAATTGTTGTAAAGAATATATTATAATTATTAATTCTGCAATTATTCTTATTGTTCACTGCTAATTATAGATTTTCAAAAGGTTTCCTATCCTCTCTCTGTTTGTGATGGAAAAAAATTTGAATAGATGAAATATAAATAAAGACAAAAATAAAGAAATAAGAAAATAAAGAATGAATTAAGAATATAAAGTAAGAAAAAAAGATAGCAAGAATGAAAAAAAAATAGAGAAAGAAAGTAAGAAAGAAAAACAGAAAGAAAGAATGACAAAATTAAATAAAGAAAAATGAAGAAAGAAAGAAAAATAAAAAATAAAAGGAATAAATGAATGAAAAAAAAGAAAAATAGGAAAAAATAAAGAAAAATGAAGAAAAAAAATACAGCAAAACTGAAAGAAAGAATGAAAAAATTAAAGAAAGAAAGATAATTAAATGAAATAAATGAATAAATACGACAAAGAATAGACGGCTAAAAGGTGACACTATACGAGCCTAGAGTGGCAGGCTGCGGCTCTTCCAGGAACTTATATTATTTCCATGAAGCAGAGAAGATTAAAAAAGTTTCCATTCTTTGTAATGTTCATATTTTTGCTATTATTCTATTTTTCACTTAATTTTAGCGTCAGACATCCAAGTTTAACGATATCAAACCTGTACAAAAAATATTACAATCATCATTATTATTATCATTATCATTATTATTAATTTGCATCTTATAATCCTTGAAAATACTTAGCAAACTAGAAATGAGCGTAATAGTAGTAGTAGTAGTAGTAGTAGTAGTAGTAGTAGTAGTAGTAGTAGTAGTAGTAGTAGTAGTAGTAGTAGTAGTAGTAGTAGTAGTAGTGGTGGTGGTAGTAGTAGTAGTAGTAGTAGTAGTAGTAGTAGTAGTAGTAGTAATAGTAGTAGTAGTAGTAGTAATAGTAGTAATAGTAGTAGTAGTAGTAGTAGTAGTAGTAGTAGTAGTAGTAGTAGTAGTAATAGTAGTAGTAGTAGTAGTAGTAGTAGTAGTAGTAGTAGTAGTAGTAGTAGTAGTAGTAGTAGTAGTAGTAGTATCATCATTATTAGTAGTATTAGTAGTGACAAAATTTGATGATATACTGCCATTAATTACAAAACCTTTTAATAATTCTGCTGCATCAATATTATGGAAGAACTCTAATGACTTATTACTTAAAATGTACACGTCTTTAAAATCATACACACAGAGGGGAAGAGTGAGAGAGGAGGGGACGAGTGAGTGAGAGGGGAGGAGTGAGTGGGGAAGAGTGAGAGAGGAATAGGTAGTAAGAGGATAAATGTGAGAGAAGAGGGAGTGAGAGGGGAAGAGTGAGAGAAGAGTGAGAGAGGAAGAGTGAGAGGGGAAGAGTGAGAGGGAAGAGTGAGAGGGGAAGAGTGAGAGGGGAAGAATGAGAGGGGAAGAGTGAGAAGGAAATAGCGAGAGGGGAAGAATGAGAGGGGAAGAGTGAGAGGGAAAGAGTGAGAGGGAAAAAGTGAGAGGGAAAGTGAGAGGGGAAAAAAAACTAACCTAAAGAGTGTGGAGAGTGAGAAAATTAAAGTTATGTGAGTAACTTTCATTTTTTTTTTCTTTATAATTTTTTTGAGGTAGCAAACACACACACACACACACACACACACACACACACACACACACACACACACACACACACACACACACACACACACACACGTACGTACCCTAAGCGTGCACTCAAGAACGACCTAAAAGCAAGTGGTTTCCATATTGCTTTCCGTCATCCTTTGTTGGTTTGCATCTCTCTCTCTCTCTCTCTCTCTCTCTCTCTCTCTCTCTCTCTCTCTCTCTCTCTCTCTCTCTCTCTCTCTCTCTCTCTCTCTGACCACTCACTCACCCACTCACTCACTCATCTATTTCCAAGGATATAATCGATGAGCTAATCTTGAATTAAATGGCAGAACAACAACAACAACAACAACAACAACAACAACAACAACAACAATAATACGAACAACAACAACAACAACAACAACAACAACAACAACAACAACAACAACGACAACAACATGACTTCCCCCTCTCTGCACACCTTCGCTTTTCTTTTATTTACATCCAACAAAGAAAACGTCGATCAATGGTTACAAAAAAAAAGATAGAAAGAAAGAAAGAAAGAAAGAAAAAAAATAGAAAACACTCAGTACAAGACACCGCACGAAAGAGAGAGAGAGAGAGAGAGAGAGAGAGAGAGAGAGAGAGAGAGAGAGAGAGAGAGAGAGAGAGAGAGAGAGAGAGAGAGAGAGAGAGAGAGAGAGAGAGAAAAAAAAAAATAATAATAATAATAATAAAAGGTCTCTGATGTGGCTTGATGTTCCTAACTTGAAGGCAAAAAAAATAAAAATTAAAAGAGAGAGAGAGAAGAAAGAAAAAAGTAAGACCAGCCACAACTACAACACAACTTACAACTGAAATGGATGATGAGAGAGTGGAAACAGACAGTTAACTCTTGCATTAGTAAGATGGTATATAACATAAGCATAAGAATGGAAGACAAGTAGCAGTATATACAAAGTTTTGGTGCAGTGGGGCCGGGGGAGAAGAAAAAGGAGAGGAGGAGGAGGAGGAGGAGGAGGAGGAGGAGGAGGAGGAGGAGGAGGAGGAGGAGGAGGAGGAAATACAGTTAAGTAAGTTGAGAGAAGCAGTAACCAAGAAATAGCGGTAGAAAACGGTAAGAGAGAGAGAGGCAAGTAGCACCATGGTAGACTGAAGAAAATTGAATACACTCAGGTAAAGAAGAATCTCAATAGGACCATAATACCCTTAACTAGACAGAATTTAGAAGTAATGCTTAGGAGAGATGAAAGGAGCTGAAGAGAACCTTACATCCCGCTGACATAGACTGTACAGAACGCTTTTCAATAGAGCTGGTTTAGTGAGTTTCAATATACGCTGCCACGACTTACGATTCATATAATAGTAGAGGAGAGGATAGTAAGTTACGAGTTATTATAAGATAGGAGAGTTGTAAGGAAGGTTATGTCGAGATGATGAGTATAGATTAAGTATAACCGAAGAAGGAGGAGGAGGAGGAGGAGTAAGAGGATTGAGGGTTCTGTCAAGACGCTTCTGAAAGGTTGTGATTCTTGTTTAGAGGTTCGTGTATCAAACTGTATGGATGAATGTGAAGAGGATTGAACATTACTTTGAGTTCCTGCCAGTAGTAATCTTGTTATTAGATTATCTTTATATTTCTTTATTTCTCTCTCTCTCTCTCTCTCTCTCTCTCTCTCTCTCTCTCTCTCTCTCTCTCTCTCTCTCTCTCTCTCTCTCTCTCTCTCTCTCTCTCTCTCTCTTTCTTTCTTTCTCTCTCTCACGTAGAATTATCTCGTTCCACTATCGCCCTTTTCTTCTCTTAGCTTTAAATTTATCGTTTCCACCTTACATCTTATTCTCTCTCTCTCTCTCTCTCTCTCTCTCTCTCTCTCTCTCTCTCTCTCTCTCTCTCTCTCTCTCTCTCTCTCTCAAGGACCACTGCATCATTATATAACGAAGATTTAACGTCTTGCTGACTTTAATGATGCTCTCTCACTCTCTCACAACTCTCTCTTTTTTTCCCTCATTTTCTGTATTTTTTTATTAATCTTCAACAGGATGAAAGACAACTATGATCTGCGTGTTGGTAAAGTTCTATTTATTTTTATATTTGTTGATTTTTTTCTGCATTAATTTTACTTCATATTTCCCTGTATTACGCTTTCCTATTTTCTTTTTTTTTCCCCTCTCGATTTTTTTATTTCAATTTTCTTATATGAATTTCCAGCAAAGTGTTATACGAGTAGATAGCTTCTTTTTTCCTTACTTTATATAGACTACTGTATTTTTTTTTCTCTCTCTCTCACTTTCTCTTTCTCTGTATCTCTCTATCTTTCTAATCTCTTTACTTCTTTTTTTTCCCTCCGTTTTAATGAATACTCAGACTGTAGAAGACGGTGAAAGTTATGTAAATGGAGTAAGTTTCCTTTGATTTACATTTTATACTCAATAATTTTACTTCCCATTTTCATTTTTTTTTTTATACATTCTTGAGTCCCTCCTTCCTTCTCTCCATTCCACGTTTTCTATTTACGATGCGGTTGCCAGAAGCTCCCAAACGTATCATAATAATATTGGTAACTTGGGTCACATATATTTCATTAAACTCTCATCATGTATTCATTAGTTAAGTTTATAATCACTTTTAGTCACACTGCAATTATGACAAAATAAATACACTTTACACACAATATAGATGGTAATTAATTTATTGTCTTGAGTGTAAGGGTGAGAGAGAGAGAGAGAGAGAGTAGAGTTTCTTTCTATATAAGGTGACAAATCATTATACGTTAGCGACCAGTCTGCGTCTTATAAAAATTCTATCACCGTATGTCTAACCCTAACTTCCCGTCAAGTACCTTATGAACCTTAGTCTTGGTTGTACGGCCACTAAGATGATCCCTCCTTACGTTATAAACCTTACGAAGAGAGGCTGGCACAACTTAACCTGTTCTACCTTCAAAAGACGTTTCCGAAGTCAATTTATAGTGTTTCAAAATACTTCAAAGGATTCACAGATGTTGACGCGAATATAATGTTTCAAATTGACGACGCAACACTAACAAGAAGTACAGTTCGCCTTCAGAAGGTGTTGTTGTACTGTTAGTGTGTGTGGATGACGCTGGTGCTCCCTTTATTTACCTTCAACGGAGCGATAACGAGGCTAAGAGTAATGAGCTTCATCAATTAGCGGAGATGATGCGGCGGGTGAGGAAGTGAGGGATGGAAGGAAGGAGGTAATGAGGGAGGGAGGGAAGGAGGGAGGGAGGGAGGGAGGGAGGGTAAGGATTTGAGACATAAAAGGAAGCGAAAGAGGAATAGAGAGACACAAAGACGGTGTAACAAGGGAAAACGAAGAGAGAGAGAGAGAGAGAGAGAGAGAGAGAGAGAGAGAGAGAGAGAGAGAGAGAGAGAGAGAGAGAGAGAGAGAGAGAGACGTGCAACGGAGAGTAGGAAGGGAAGGAGGAGAAGGGGAAAGAGGACAGAACGAGGGAAATGGAAGGAAGAGAGAGAGGAAGAAAAACGAGGAGGGGAAGTGAGGCAATGTGAGAGAGGGGAAGGAAGGAAGGAAGGAAGGAGAGGGAGGAAGGAAGGGAGGAGGATGGAAGAGGAGGGAGAGAGAGGGGGGGGGGCTAGTAACACAGGAGGAGACAGGTAGTATGATACATCTTTACGGAGAGAGAGAGAGAGAGAGAGAGAGAGAGAGAGAGAGAGAGAGAGAGAGAGAGAGAGAGAGAGAGAGAGAGAGAGAGAGAGAGAGAGACTCATCCTCAGAACGCCGATGATTTATGAGAAAATTATATGCAAATGACGGTCAAGCTCACAATTATGATACAAATTTATTATCCCTTGTGCTGTGATTGGGTGGAGGGTGAAGGTGGAGAAGGAGGGTGGAGAAGGAGGGTGGAGAAGGAGGGTGGAGAAGGAGGGTGGAGAAGGAGGATGGAGAAGGAGGGTGGAAGGTGAGGAGGTGCTGCTCTCTGGCGGCGCGCGCATGAAAATAATACGTTAACTTCACCACTGAAAGCAATCCACTGTAATAATCTCTCTCTCTCTCTCTCTCTCTCTCTCTCTCTCTCTCTCTCTCTCTCTCTCTCTCTCTCTCTCTCTCTCTCTCTCTCTCTCACATACACCCTTTCCATCATTTCCTTTCTTATGTCCTTCCTTCCTCCCTTCCTTCCTCCCGCCACTCCTTTCAACCTTCCCTATTGTTCTTTCCTCTCCTCCTCTCCACTCCTCTCCCTCGTTCATCCTTCTATCCTTCTCTATGTCTTCCTATCCTTCGCCTGTCCTCCGCTACTCTCCCTTAAACTTTTCCTTTCTCTCCCTCTCCTCGTCTTTATTCCTATTTCCTATACCTTCCTCGCCCATGTAAAAGTGAAGGATTTGATGGATCTCATACGCAGGGCAGTGGATCTATGCCACCTACAGGAAAATGTCTACAGGAAAATGTTTATAGAAAGGTTATGGCAGTTTTTTTGTTTTTTTTAGTAGCATGGCAAGCGGTTTAAGGCAACATAGCAACCTTTCAAAGACTGAGGGAGGAGGGAGTGAGGGGAGAAGGGAATGCAATGGTGGATGTGTAAAGGTAACTTGATTTTATATTATTTTACTCTATGGTGGGGTTTTTTTTGTGTGGAAGGTACAGTAAGTAGGTGAGGAGAGTGGTGATGGTGGTGGTGGTGGTGGTGGTGGTTGAGTGGTGTGTTTTGTTTCGTTTTTTATTTATTGTTTTGTGTGTGTGACGGGAAATTTAAGTGGATGAGGATAAAAGGAAAGAAGGGTGAAGAAAGGAAAGGTGTGTGTGTGTTATTCACCATGGTCTGGAGGATCACGCGCTGGACTCATGATCGTCAGCCATTACCCTCCCCGAAGGAGCTCAGAGACAGATCTATGGGTAAGACTGAGACCTATCACACACACACACACACACACACACACACACACACATCCCCTTGCTCAAGGTGGACAGTAACCACTCCTTGACACTGAAAAATCCTTAGCTATTTGAGCGAGATTCGAACCCACGCCTGCCGCCCTTGCCGACCAGCAGAGGGTAATTCACGGTACAGTCTGCTGTACCGTGAATTACCCGCTGCTGTAGGTCAGTGGTTATCGTCCCAGTCCGCTGGCCGGCAAGGGCGGCAGGCGTGGGTGTGTGGGTGTGTGAGTGTGTGTGTTCTCGTCACCACCACCACCACTCTCACTGATACCATTATCATCACCAGTAATAATAATACTTTTACTACTACTACCAATACAACTTCAGTCACAACCACCACCACAGCCGTCAACAAAATATGAGTAGGCTTAGCGTACCTCAAGCGTCCCCAAGGTAGATATTCTGTAGGCCTGTATAATCCTTGGTCGTCTCTGTCACTGATGCTGGAACTTTACACTGAGTAGGCACTGAGCAGAGCAGCGGTACGTGCCCTTCCATGCCTTGGATAACACTGACTTCACCTGATTCGATGTCTAACCAGAAGCGCCACTAACCTCAAGCGGCCTAAGTGTGAGACTTATATCATAATAGGCAACTCTAGGCGTGATTATACTTGGGCAGCCACCGCTAGATGGCTCTTGTGGTAGCCCGTGTGTCGGAGGTTTGAGTGAGTGAGTGTTCGGAGCACCGCGCCACGCTGACTGAGTGTTTGGTGTGTGGTAATGATGGAATATTACAGGATCATCGTCATCAGCAGCATTACCAGCCATCACAGTGGACACACGCGCGCGCGCGCGCGCACACACACACTTCTTCAGGAAAAATAACCAACCAAACCCGCGTGAGAGGACAAACTTTATCATGAGATTTAGTCTTTTAATCAAATAACAGCAGCGTGCGTCCTACATTAAACGAACACGAAAAACTCCGTCTGAAGCACCGCCCGACCCGCTGCGGCACGACTTCCAGCCTGCAACAATCATACTTCCCCGCCTCCCCCTGACTCCCCACTGCTCCTGACAACAAGTTCTCCCTGAGCCTCGAGGGACGGCTGCTGTCTCGCAAGGGTCGTGAGTCTGCCATCCAACAAATTGTGTCCGCTCACTGTGTCTCGAGGGCCGGCCGGGCATCACCGCGGGGCCGACGCTGTGCTCATCTTGCAAACTTGTACACCCACTCAGTGCAATAAACACACAGGTAAGGATGTATAATAGAACCCTTACACACATTATGTATACCCGGGGTACATGAATAAGGAATACGTACACACAACACAATACATCACGTTACTTACTTCACAAACCTTTCTTTTCTACGTGCATTCAAAAGTTAATAATGAGGTGAATGCGTAGTAATGTGAACGTCAAGCAGCATCCAACGCACTGCTGGTGACGAATACCGGACAGGTTCAGCAGTGTGTGAAATGCGTTCCAGCACTCACCGGCGACCACAAGCCAGGCAGGGACACACACCCCTCCCTCAACTCACGCCAAAGGGGGGAGGGGGAGAAAGGGGGATGGCAGGAGATTGACTGGGTAGAGATTGCAACACAGGAGTGAGTGCAGTGAGATGAGGAATGACGAGCAGTGAAGTGAAGCAAAACTGTATTGAAAGTGTGACGCGGGAGTGAGACACAATATCAAAAGGAAAAATAGAGAATAAAAGTAAGAAACTATTCAGAAAAAGAGACCAACAGAACGATGAGAGAGAGAGAGAGAGAGAGAGAGAGAGAGAGAGAGAGAGAGAGAGAGAGAGAGAGAGAGAGAGAGAGAGAGAGAGAGAGAAAGTTTAAAATATGCCATACACACACAAACCATCTCTCTCTCTCTCTCTCTCTCTCTCTCTCTCTCTCTCTCTCTCTCTCTCTCTCTCTCTCTCTCTCTCTCTCATTTTCCCTCATCAATCGAAGTCATTTCAGAGAGTTTCGATCAATTCTATAATGACGATAGGCAACAAAACGCCTTATGACGAGTTTCAAAATGTTTCGACCATCACTCAATTACGTGGCTGAGTTAACTTCAACATCACTCTCGTTTCAAATTGTTTAGGTCACCAGGTAATGAGTTCAAGCCGTTAATTATCGCTTTTAAATGCCACGTAATCACCAGACTAGCAGGAAATGAAGAGGAGAAAATAAAAAATACAGGAAATGAAGAGAAAGAAGAAAGGAAAAAATATAATGTTGTTTGGAATGAGATTGAGTAAGAAAAGAAAAAGAAAGTATTTCAAATGTGTTTTTTTCTTCTTAAAACTTGTAAACTGTGAAGGAATGTAGTGCGAGAGAGAGAGAGAGAGAGAGAGAGAGAGAGAGAGAGAGAGAGAGAGAGAGAGAGAGAGAGAGAGAGAGAGAGAGAGAGAGAGAGAGAATCCTGGTATATTAATTTTACTCACAAATCACCATTATATTTTTTCCCGTGCAAGATACAGTAAATAAAGAAAAAAATCACTTGGGATTAGAGTTATCTTTCACCAAAATAAATGATGAGAGGCAATATCATCAAATTTCGACATAATCCTCTCTCTCTCTCTCTCTCTCTCTCTCTCTCTCTCTCTCTCTCTCTCTCTCTCTCTCTCTCTCTCTCAATCTATTTTTTTCCCTTTGCGACATGTTTCCTCTCCTGGTCACTCAGTCGCTTGTATTTCCCTTCCCTTTTTTTCCCCTTCACCCTTGCTCCCTTTTTCCCCTCCTCCCCTTGGGCCAGTGACGGTGGGTAGGTGGCGCTGGGGTCACGCTGCTGTTCCTGTCACACTTTTTCAGGTGCAGAGCTTGACTCCAATCCAACGCTGTCTGGTGGTTGGTTGCCTTGCACTCTTTACCATTCTAACTTACCCCTTTCTATTTCCCCTTTCCACTTTCTCTTCTTTCTTTCCTTTTTCCTAGTAGCTTTTCACTCTTTCTTACCCTCTTCTCCTCCCTTTTTCTCCTTTTCCTAGTAGTTTTTCCCTCTTTCCCATCCTGACCTACCCCCTTCCACTTCCCTTTTCTCCCTCTCTCTTTCCCTTTTCACTCTTTCCCACCCCTTTCCCTTCCCCTTTCTTTTCCTCACTCACATAATATCCTATCTCCCCTTTTCCTTTTCCTCACACAGACATAATATCACCATCCCCTTTTCCATCTCCCCTTCCCTTTCCCTTTTCAAATAGAAGCACATTTATTATCGTCTCTCCCCTTTCCAGCTCCCTCTCCCCTTTCCAGCTTCTCTTCTATTTTTTCCTTTCCTATCTTCCCCTTTCCTTCCCCTCACTGAAGCCTCGTGACGTAAGGGGAGTTGTATTTCCATGTATGAAAGAGAAATTGGAATGAATGTTTGTTGTGATTAATATTTATGTTCTGTATTACGTTATTTTGTATAAGGTAAAGTGTTTTGATTTCCTTCTAAGGGCGAGGTACTTTTTTTTTAATATCCACACACACACACACACACACACATCGTTTTCTTCCCCAAACTGAATCATTTACATCTTTCTCTCTTGCTCTCTCTCTCTCCGGGGACTTGTGTTTTCTTAAAGCTTTATGTCTCTCTGTTTGAAGCCGCGTAAACCAAGGAATAAAAAAGTGACTGGTGGTGGTGGTGGTGGTGGTGGTGGTGGTGGTGGTGGTGGTGGTGGTGGTGGTGGTGGTGGTGGTGGTGGTGGTGGTGGTGTTGCAAGCCAATGTTTATGCAGCGGCTCAAACCTCAGAGCTTAAGGGGGGGCCGGGAGATGAGCTCATAACAACACCAATAACACCAATAACAACACCAATAACAACAACAAATACAAGTCGAAAATCAAAGTCAATAAATCTAGCGTCTGGTGAAAAAATACATCTTGTTATATTCAACCTTCGACAGATAAAGTTGTGAAGTTGTGTCGCTCTGATCCCGAGGCGTTGGTGCGAGGGCGTGAGGTGAAGAAGAAGATGAAGAAGAAGAAGAAGAAGAAGAAGAAGAAGAAGAAGAATGAGTCTTTTGGAAAGGCGTGAAGATAGAAACAGAAGAGGGCGAAGTGACGCTACACAACATCGGAGTAAATCTTGCATTCTTGACTCCATAACATTCTTTCTCATTTATCGTTGATCGGAGAGGCAAGGAAGGGAAGGGAAGGGAAAGGAAAGGAAGGAAAGGTAGATGGGTTAGCCTGGAAAGGGGAAACTCTGGAAGGGTGAGGCAGAAGAAGGGAAAGTCCTGCAGGAGAAGAGGGGAAACTTTAGCGAAGAAGAAAGAAAGGCAAGACAGGAGGAAGGTAAAGTATGGTATGGGAGGAACAGAGGAAGGGGAAGGCGAGGGGAAGGTCTGGTAGGGTAAGGGAGGTGAGGGGAAACTTAGCAAGGATGGAGGAGGCGAGGGGAAAAGTTTAGCGGGACGAGACAGAGACAATTCTACTTTGTTACGAAGCATAGGGAAAAGGAGGGGAAAAACAGGGGATAAGAAAGGCATGTCAAGAGGAGGAAAAAAAGGAATAAACAGACAGAATAAAGGAGATACGATAAGAAAGAACTATTAAAGGAGGAAAAGAAGGAGGAGGATAAGGAACACGTGATAATGCAACGACAAAGAATAAAAGGGATAAGCAATACTTGATAAAAGAGAGGAACACGCAACACACCACTACCACTAATTACAAACTTACAGGTGTTTTTTATCTCACTTATTTCTTAACATCACCTGTTACTCCTCTACCTTCACCACTAATATATCTTACCTCTCTTCCCTCCCCTTCCCCCTCCACCCTCCCCCTGCTTCCCCTTGATTCAGTACACCTCCCATTCTTCTACTTTCCCTTGTCCTCACTCTCCCACTGCCTCTATTTCCTCCTCTTCCTCCTCCTCCTCTTCCTTCTCCTCGCAAAGGTAACAACAAAGTGAATTAGCGTAGTAGAGGACGAAACTAATGTAAATGAATCACAGGTAAAATTATGTAATATCTGAAATGGTGGTGTTAGGTTATGCATTCCAGTTTGTAAAAGACGTTCATGTGTGTGTGTGTGTGTGTGTGTGTGTGTATCTGTATGTGTGTTTATTTGTGTGTTTGTCTATTAGTGATGTATATTGGTTCTTGGAAAAAGGTAGGGGGGGGCGGGGGTACAAGGGTGAATCTAGGGTTTTTTTTTAAGAGGTAGAACAAAGCATCTACATCTGGGGAACTTTTTTGGGGGGAATAAAGTATTTTTAGGGTAATTTTGAGGCTTCAGGAAGGATATGTTGGACACGTATTTTCATTTATAGTATGTAGGCCTATTGGGATGCAAAGGGGGGGTAGGGGGTATGGCAGAGTGGGTACCCTATATATACCATTGACTGTTATCTCTCTCTCTCTCTCTCTCTCTCCTCTCTCTCTCTCTCTCTCTCTCTCTCTCTCTCGTCCTTTACACGTTCCTTCCTCCCCACATTTTCTACCTGTATTCTCCTTGTCTCCTTAATATTGCCCCCTTCCCTCCCTCCCTCCCCTCCCTCCCTCCCTCCCTCCTTCCCTCCCTCCCTTCTCTCCCTCCCTTCCCTCCAGCCACACCAGTTCTCTGTATTATCTGTTCCACATTTACAAACAAACAATACTGACCACACATCACACTGAGCCCCTTTATCCTACTACTCCTCCTCCTCCTCCTCCTTCTCCTTTGTCTTCTTCCTCCTCCTCTTCCTCTTCTTCTTCATCTTCTTCTT